>KZ309277.1:58463-81471 GCA_000376725.2 Ladona fulva | reverse complement strand
CGACAAAAGTGGGCCCGATTGGGAAAAAGATACAGGAAGGAAGGTTGAGGTGGTTTGGGCATGTGGAAAGAAGCAAAGATGAATATGTTGGTAAAAGAGTGGGGAGATTAGAGGTGACCGGAAAGAGGAAGGTAGGAAGACCTAGGATGAGATGGATAGACAAGATAGCAGAAGACCTTAAAGAGAAAGGCTGGAAATGAGAGGACGCCCTAGAGAGAGAGAAGTGGAAAAGAAAAATAAAACATAGCAATGCCGACCCCATACCGCATGGGAAAAGGCGATGAAAAAGAAGAAGAAGAAGTGAATGACGCTAACTTTGGCAGTTCATTACTTTTCATCTCTTCCTTCCCTGAGCAAATGCTGAAGTTCAATGCATACTCTGATGCTAATTAGCAAAGAAAAATTATTTGTATGCCATACCTGACATGTTTCATTGTTATGTATTGCCTCATAACCATCAAACCTTTAAAATCTCTTGAATTGCAAAATATGAAGATATGAAGAATTTCTGCAGCAAAATCTAACTTTGGTGTATTTTCTAAAGCTGATTGTCACTATTGAGGGATATTTGAGATTAAAAAGTAACATTCCAAATCCCAGAAGAGGCACACAAAGTATTTGTCTTTCTGTGTCAGTGTGTCTACTGACTAATGCATACTATATTTTGGTTTCCCAATAACTCCCATAACCAGAAGCAATAAGAATTCCCTTATTTCACTGTTGTCTACTGGATTCGAGTCCAGTGAAAGAGCATGATAATCTGTATAATATCTTTTAGTTTCTTGAGCAATCAAAGGAATAATTCATAAGCTAGAAAGATTCTTTGTCTCATATCCATGGTCAACACAAATGAAGGCACACTGGCTTTTTCAATTCTGCACAATCAAGTGGGGATTACATTTTTCCAAGTGAAGTTGATGTTATGGTATAAAAAAATTTCCAACATTAAATAAGGTAGTGTTATGAAAAATCATACCACTAACTTCAATCAAAATAAACAGATTAGAGGTCTCAAATAACAAGTTATCATAATAGGTTACATCTCTGAATAATATCAATGAATCATCAGAGTTGAAATTAAAAATAAGATCTTAGAATGAAATGAAGAAAAACAATGTTTATTAAAATCATGAAAGAATATACTGAAAGAAATTAAACACCCAAGCAACAGTATTGCTGAATTAATAGAACTTGATAAACAGTCAAAACTCTAATCTATTGTTGATTTTTGACAAGTGACAACTCAAGACACGACAGCAGCAGATACATCTCAGATATCTGCATATAAAATTTATGATTGCAACAACTCTAAAATTAAAAATAATCATATGATAATGCTATCAAATTTGATTTTCTTTCATTTTGCAATTGTGGTTTTTCAATGTGATGCAAACTTAAGAATTACTGTTCACAAGGATTAAGGAAAATATGTTAAATTTGCATGGTGAAGCTGTGCGGCTGAATCCCTAAGAATAACAACGTGAAAAGCATGGGACTGGTCCCTGTCATGTCGCTAAATTTCACAGTTGTTAATCCTTAATTACTGTTCATTTTTTCTTAAATGATACAAATGGTGATTTTCATTTACGCTTGTTACCCTTTATGAATAAAATGACAGCAACATTACCTGAGGCAATTTACATTGTTTTTGTTGGATTACAGCACCTTCATTAGTTCATCTTTGAAACATTGCAGAAAATTTCAATAATTTATCGAGAAACCTCTTAGTACGCAACCTTACTTTTCCATGTAACTCCAGTTTATTTGTCTTCTAGAGAGCTTAATTTGACTTGTGCGGCACATCATGACACAGTGAGTGGACTTGATGCAAGTTGACACAAATTAACTTGTATCAAGATGTTGATGCAAGTTGACACAAATTAACTTGTATCAATGAATCATCCGGATACCAGGCGACCTCCGGTTTCATTTTATCCTTACACATGGATGCGGGGTTCTGCATGGGTGGATCACCCATGCAGAACATGTTTTGTTTCCCTAGCTACTCGTGGGACCAATATGGATACCGTATACTCAAAAATCTCTGAGGGCTCTGCAAAGGGCCCTCTTACTCCAACTTTGGAGGGTCAATGGTCAAGGAGGCACCAGAAATTAGTGACTCAGACTCTGGAGCGTCAGGCGCCACCCTTGGGAGTGTATCTCATAGGATAGAGAAACTCACGACCAAGGTTAGGGCCAGCGGGGCGGAATGGAGGAGGAGGAGGAGGATGAAGGAGAGGATCCGCTGAGAAGGGAAAAGTCCACTCACTGCCAAAGATGAGACCCAAGGGCAACCTTGAGGGACATCAGGCAGTGGGGAGGGTCATACCCTTAAAGGAAGTAAAAAACCTAGGGTGCAGGACACTCCTGAGTGTTGCAGGTCCCAGGTCAAAAAGGCCAAGGCTAGTTCCTATGCTGAGGCCGCCAAGGGGAAGAAGAAGATGGCCATCATCCCAGAGAGCTACCCTGCAGTTGTCATAACTCAGGAGTGGCATATCGAGATGGAAGACAAATTGGAGGAGCTCTGGGGTTCTACTCCTGAGGGTCAAGCCCTACCCTCTTTTGAGGGGACGAGGCTGATCAATGGAGCCTTGGAGGTCATCTGTGAAGATGATTACTCCATGGTGTGGCTGGGCAAAGCAGTCAAGAAGGTGGGTCCCCTTGCAGGAACCATCTTCAAGGCTGTGGACGCTGACCAGCTGGTGAAGCGGAAGAAGGTGATGGTCTGGGTTCCTGGGCCAATTAAATTTGATACCAGGACCCTCTTGGAGAGAGTTAACCCAGGTCTCAAGACCACCTTGTGGAGACCCTACGATAGGGTAACTTCACCTAGTGGCACTAGATTCGTCTTTGGGGTGGATGAGGCCTCTGCGGGCACTATTGCTGGTCCTGGTTTCAGGAACTCAATTAGCCTGCACAAGGCTATTTTCTCCTTTATAGGAAAACCAGGGGCCATGGCTGAGGCACCTGGAGAATCCACAAAGGTGATGGGGGAGGAAGTTGGTGAGAGGGGTTCCCAAATATAATGGGAATCCCCTTCATACAGGCAAACCTCCAGCACAGCAGGGCCACAACTGGGGTCATGGAGGAAATCCTCACAAAAGGTAAGATTAAGGTTGCTTAAATAAAGGAACCCTGGTGCTATAAGGGTAGAATTACCCATAGGGGGTCAACACAGTCATTTGTTTGGTGACATCGTAATTTCTAAAAACTTGCCAAAGGGCGTAGGTGGTAGTGCAGTAGTTTTTTTAATCCCTTAGAGTGGTAGCCCTAGATGGCAGTGTTTCTAATAATTTTACATTGGCAACTGGGGCAACGGGGTTATTCAGCAAGGGAAGGAGGTTCCCAGGAGTCATTTAAAGTGTTAGCAACCGTCCATGGTTTTTCGTACGCGTTTCATTCTGCGATACGATTTTGGAATTGTAAGATGAGTGCCATCACTTATTGTTCCGTCAGTGGGTGTTACAACATATCGGCAACGGTGCGACTATGCCTTTTTCACTTTCCAAGGAATATAGACAGAATTGTAAGTAAATACTGTGATCCATTTTGTGCCAAATTGTAACGTATACATTTGCGTGCTTAGAAATCGCGGATAGAGTTTATCTTTTTGATAAGGGTATTTATGTCATTCGCAATTGCCAGTGTGTTTACTTGAAATTATTTATGTTTATTCACTTCTATATTGGAACAGCACGAAGTAGTCAATCGATGCAGTTGATTAAACGGAAACTCGTGCTACCGATACGTGACAACCTGGTGGTGTATTTTTGCTGTCAATGTAATATGTTGTAGATTAAAATTTCAGAATCAATGTACACAAACTTGATTTTAGTTATGCCACAACTAGCAAAATGTCTTCTTTAACGGTGTATGCCAGCTCCCAAGCTTGTTCACTGTCAGCTACTTTTATGGCACTTTTAGGGAACATCCAGCTTTGGGCAAAATTGGGTTTCCCTGCGCGGTCCTACTCCTAGCGGTATTCTGTAGCGGTGGAAAGGGCGATCTATCTCTGTTTTGAATTTTAATTATTCGTGATCAGAAGTACTAGAGAACTTTCTCCTTGACTCACTGAATTAAGTATTGATCTTATGTTTGATTACGAAAGCTTTTACCTTGTGATTATATTCTAATTTTATCATAAGAAATTTGGGCATCGGTGATGTTTTTATATAAAACTGTAATTTGTACAGAAATGTATTTTCTTGATAAAACAATTTATATAAATAAAATTATTTTTTTTCAGCAAACATTCCTGTTTTATTTATTATTATCATTTCCTTCCATCATATACCGAATTCAGGCAAACTCAACGGAACGCATTTTCATTACGAATTAAGCCAATTGTCTTTTTCATTTGCTTATTTTCTCTTCTGAGAGTCTTCTACATTTTCATTACCATACTATTTGATAAGAATGCGTAATGGGTGAGTTTTCTTTAGTTTTTTGTATTAAATAAATTTGGCGTAAATACGCAGAGAAGGAAAGGCTGAACAGGAAGAGCACCATCACTGCCACCTAGCGGCTGCTTAGAAAGGATTATGTCACTATGGGCTGGGGATAGGACTTGCACAAGGCTGACTTAACCAAAGGGGAGGTCAGATTATATCACCTACCTCCGCTGACAGGCCTAGGGCTTGTATATACGTTAATGGGGTAGATGCTATGCCTCTACCACAACTTAGTACTATGGATCTGGCAGCAGCGGTGCTGTCATTTCAAGAACGGAACATGATAAAGAGGATAGTTATCTGCTCTTCCTATCTACCATATGATGCTCCAGACCCTCCACCCAATAGGGAACTGGAGGATCTGGTGAACTTCTGTAAGACCAAGAGCTGGGACCTCCTTGTGGGATGAGACTAACTCACACCACTCTGTGTGGGGGAGTTCAGATGTCAAACCCACAGGGGAATCCCTTGGAATATCTTATGACAACTGAGTTGCAGTTACTCAATAGAGGATCACAGCCTACCTTCAGGAATAATGTAAGGGAGGAATTGAATGATATAACTCTTCACACTAGCAACATAGTGCATAAAATTAAGGAATGGAGAGTTTCAGGGGAGACATCGCTGTCTGACCACAGCCACATTCTATTTACACTAAGCGAAGAAGCGAGACAAGCTATCGCATATAGAGATCCCAAAGCCACAAATTGGGATCTATAACACAGTAAACTAGGCCAAGAGGACCAAAAACCACCAACATTGGGAAAGTTTCAAGGATGACCAACGGAGGTACAAAGCAGCGATCAAACAATTGAAAAGGAAGTCTTCGACTTTCTGCAGCAATGAGGAGGGGGTATCCAAACTCTCAAGGCTTCATAAAATTCTATCAATAGACACAGGGGCCGGTGTGGGGGCTCTTCAGCTTCCCTCAGGTGACTTCACAACATCCGATAAGGAATCTCTAAAGCTTTTGCTGGAGACCCACTTTTCAGGAAGCACCGGAGTCGATAGGATGCATCAAAGGGGGACTCCCATCCACCAGTCTTGGGTGGAATGGAGATTGTCCTCCAGCATTGTTACTTATGAGAGCACTAGGTGGATTATAAATAGCTTTAGCCCATTTAAATCAGGTGGAGTAGATGGAGTCTTTCCTGCACAAAGTCTCCTTTGTTCCCCTATAATAGAAGATATGCTCTTCCTTGAGCGTAACCATTTCTTCTGATTTTCTTCTTACTTCACTGAGTCCGATGACATCCCACTTTATCTTAGCTTCATTGAGTAAATCCAGAAGTCAATCTTCACTCCTCAAGCTGAGGCAGTTGTAGGTTGCAAAGTGTAAGGGGTTCTTTCTTTTCTTCATGATGGACTTCTACAATACATCCACCTCCTGGACATCCAAATGAGTGGTGCTTTTACATCTGGATAAATTTCCATTACAGAAGCTCATCATGCTGGTGAATGAATCAAAGCCACTCACTATTTGGCCAGAGATATTGCTCTTAGCAAGATATATCCTTCTTAGCATATTTGAACCTGAGCTATGCATCGTCTCCAATCTCCATATACACCCATCCCCCCCAATGAGGCAATAAACTATGGCAGTATGAGGGGACACATCTACACACAAAAATATATATATATATACATATGAGAGAAAGTAGCTTGCATACTGCAAGCTTAATGTAAGAGAGATTAACTAAGGCATTGTACACCCACCTCCTGCTACACTCCACCTGCTATAAACTGACTGCCATCCACCAACTACAATACCCTAAACGAATTATTCAAAATACGTTCATACGGTTTGTCCTAGCATTGAACCTTGGCCCACAGGGCAAAAATCTTTATTGCATACAATAGACATTTATCTATACTAACAAAATCGTGAATAACGTCTTTCTATCTTAACGCCAAATACCCTAAATGATTTCGTGAACTAAGGTCATATAAATTGCCCTAGCATCGAACTAAGGATCCCCACGGTAAAAACCTTAAGGTATACTATAGACGTGTATATTCTCTATCGATGACGTGAATTTCAACGTTCTATTTTACCTAGATATACCCTTAATGATTTCTTGAATCTTTCGCACTAAGAATTTACCTAGCATCGAACCTGGGGCTATTGGGGATAAAGCTCTTGCGGCAAACAGAAGGTAAAAACATTTTCTAACGATTCCGTAAATTTCAACGTTCCATCCTTATGCTAAATACGGTAAACGAATTTTTTCGCTTTTTACTATTCCTATAGTTTCAAGAATAATTCATTTCAAAAAGTGCGCCAAATTAAAAATGCGCATCGGAACTCGTCGGCTGCTTTAGAAAAAAATGACAATCTGTTTACGTCAAAAGGAAACGCTTTTCACCCATCCCATAGATATCTCTGGGAAACCGCGATAAATTTGCGGGCCAGATGTGTAATCTGCTTCAGATAAGCAATTAAATACCTTTAATTTCCCTGGTCCCTGGGAATTAAGTGTTTTGAATGTTTTACATCGACCTAGCGTCGAACCTACGATCATTTTGGGAGCGGTCTTTTCAGTACGCGGAAGAAAATCACCTCCTGCACTTGCCGTTAAAATTTCAATTCCCTAGCTTTACGGGAAGTACCTGAAAAAAATTTCCGAATAATGTAAGAAAACCCGTCCAATGCATTCTTATGGGAAAATGGCCGTTTTTGGGGCCTCCTAGAATCGAACCCATGATGCCTAGGGTGGATGTCCGCTTTTTTCCTAGATGTCCAAACCCGGGACTTTACGGCAAAAAAATCGGCGGCTCCGTGAGGCACTTCCTTCTACCTCGCCTTTAGTATCCTATATGTATATATATATCCGGAGAAGCATCTATATAAAGAGATATGTATGACTGACACAGAGATGGCGTTCCAATCAGTGAAAATTTATGATCCCTGCCTGGGCGCATGTGTCATCAGTTCGTAAGATAACTTTAATATAATAGTATTTCCCAAGTGGCCATAGGTTCGTTGTCTGACGTATAAGGGTCTCGTCGCCAATGACGTATCTCAGGGGGGGGGTGGTATTCGATCACTTTTTCAGTGATACTTCTAGGTGACTGAAGGAATACAGAGTTTTGGAAAAGTCATATCAACATCATAAAATGCCTTAAGGTCATCAATTAAACCTAGGATGCGGATATCAAGAGAATCCTCAATTTTGTTTGGAGAAAACTGATTGCATTTAGGCATTTAGCTCATGAACAGGATCATTTGTTGATAAAATAGTGTCTTTGGGTAAGACTAAGGGACTTGAGATGAACAAAGATGACATTCAAGAGCGGGCTTTGAACACTGACATAATTATGATTCTCCATCTTGAATAACAGGAAGAGGTTATGGAGGAGGTCACGTCTGTGGAGGAGATAAAGATGGAGAATTCCTCATTTCAAACAAAATTAAGGTATGTAAAATGTCGGAAATTGTACAATTTGTAGAAGTGCACCATCCGAGCAAGACTGAAACATTGCAAGTGATGGATCTATTTAACGACAATGTAATGTCACATTTCTGCAAAATCCTTGTAAGGCGAAAGCAAGAGTCACTGGTTAGGTCATGCCAAACAAGAAGGAAAAGATTTTGATGAAGACAGCAGTGGCATTAGTAAGAGTGCAAGTTTTTCTACTCAATCTATAATTAATAAATTCAATTGACTTAGATTTAAGTTAAGTATTGAAAAAATATAATGGTAATTTATTTACATTGTTATTATTAATATGAATATTTTTAGGTTTGGGAATAAAGCATCTGAGTTACCATTATTTCTTATAAGGATCTTGCTTTGATATAATAGTGCTTTGGATTACAAGCATGTTTCTGGAATGAATTATGCTTGCAATCTAAGATTTTACTGCTAAAGCAGTGACAAAACATGCCCATGTACTTTTGCAAGTGACTGAACAATATCATATTCTATGTTCAGGAAGTTTTCTTGGGTTAACAAATGGGTCATGATGTTGGATGGCTCCAACATTTCGGCAACAACCTCTGCTGCCATTCTCAGGGATGTCGAGTGTTAGTTTAGTATGAATCGACATCAATGAATTGCACAAGTTACCATCTAATGGTTAAATTTAAATGGTTAAATGGCTAATGGTTCTGTTTCTGAGAATCGGGAACAAAAGTGGGTGAAACTCCCATTTTTGGGAAATATTTCCTATGCACTAGCAAATAAGCTTCCCAAGAATTTAAAAGCGGGTTTTTACACTCGTTCGAACCTTCAGCGTTCCATATCCCATCCCAAAGACAAGTTGGATCCCTCTTCTCTGTCGGGGGTCTACGAATTACATTGTGATAATTGTACAGCCACCTATTGTGGCCAAAGTGGTCGTCCCGTAAAGAAAAGAGCCCAAGAGCACCTAAGATGTTATCGGTTGAAGAATTTGGAGTCATCAGCTTTCGCGGCTCATTTGGAAGAAACTGGCCATAGCAGTTCCTTTTCTGTAAATCTCTTGCACAGCCAGCAAAAAGGGAAGAAGTTGGATGCTTTGGAGACCATTGAAATAATTTGTTCAAAAAACCCCACCAATGATATCACCTTCCTCAACCCCTCCCCTCTCCTTACCCTCCCCTCCAAACTTATGGTATAAATGTGACTGCTTCTGATAAATGTCTCACCTGAGGATGGCTATTGCCGAAACCGGTCGTGTTTCTAAATATATTTGTGGAAATTACTAAGTTTGTTATTTTATTTNAGATGCAGCAGCTTTTTGGAAAATATCTTTAGGGTCGTTTGCTTAATTCTGCTGTGCCACTCTCCCCCAAATTTATCCTTAATCCTATAACATTTGCAGTATCTCCTGCTCGGTTTCACGAAGTAAAATGCCTCAGACAGTGAATCACGCGGTCATAATGCAGTGGTGGGGGTGACTGAAAGTTGGCATTCAATTCTAAATAAGATATATAAACTCTTTGTATTTTACATAATTTTTCTCAAGAGGTGACTAATTTCGTCTAACAGATATCATAAGGCAAGTGTCTCTGTTATTATGTAGTATTAAGAGGCGTCTTAAGTGACTTAATAACAGAGACACTTCCTTGAAGATGCCTGTTATTAGATGAAACTAGTCGCTTCTCTTAAGAAAAAATGTATCCGTGGAAGATACAAAGTGTTTATATTTCATTTAGTATGCCTCCCTTACACAAAGTTGGGCTTGATCATGTTACATTTATTTCGGTATTCGCTGCCACGAGTTTGAAAAATTATTCAAAAATGGTTCCGTTGTTTGGATGCTTCTGTTATTTAGAATTCTGGAAAAGCGATCCTCTACCGTAATTTTAAATATGATTTGGTAGTTTTACAGACAATAATTGAGGCATATGACAAAAATGGTAGGATAAGGGACTTGAGGAGGCGAACTTTGACATTCTTATTCAAGGGACTTTTTTCCCAGGATTGGATATAATTTATATTTAATTCTATTTGTTTTGGCTATTGAGTATTTTATGTGCTTGTTCCATTTGAGGTCATTGGAGATGATAACCCCTAAGTATTTATAGGAAGAAACTGTTGGGATAACAGTTTGATTAAATTTGAGGAGTAAGGAGGATTTTTTGAGTTTCCTTTTTTTAAATTTCATTTGCGCACTTTTGGTCGCATTAATTGTTAGGTGCCATTCGAAGGTCCAGTTTTTCCATGAATTTATTGAGTTTAGATATTGCTAAATTAGGGGAGAATGAGGTGGCTGATATTGTAAGGTCATCAGCATAAAGAAAAGAGGCATGTCATTTGATCTGAGGATATCATTGATATATAAATTAAATTGCAGGGAACTAAGTAGACTACCCTGAGGTACACCAGCAGAAATTCTTTTCAGATCTGAAATTTTGTTTTCAATTTTGATTTGAATTGAGCGGTTGGTTAAAAATATTTTGAGAAGTTTGCAAATGGGTGTAGGGAATTTTAACTTAACTAATTTAAAAATGAGGCCATCATGCTAAACTTTATCAAAGGTCTTATGAATATCAAAGAAAATCATTTCGGTGGTTTTTTCCCTTTTGTGTAGCCTTGAGATATTGTTTCAACAATGTGGAGGATTTGGTGGGTGGTAGCCAATGTTTCACGAAACCCCATCTGTTCAGGGATATTCAGAATATTCTGAGAGGATACGTGTTTAGAGAGAAAGTCAAGTATGATTTGTTCAAACATTTTTGATAGGGAGGAAATAAGAGTGATTGGCCGATAGTTAGAAGGGGGAAGGGGGGTTAGAAAGGGGATCCTTGCAAGGTTTGGGTATTACTATCACAGTGCCTATTTTCCAAGTTTCAGGGAAGTAAGAAGTGACAAGGCAAGCATAGAAGATTTTGTATATGTGGGTAATAAACAGGGGGACTTAAGCAATGATTTTCAGGATTTTATTACTAAATGAATCATGACCTGGAGCTTTGTTAATATGTAGATTATTGATTATGCTGATTATTTGGGTAGGATTGGTGCAAAAGGCATTATTTAAGCTTGGGAGTAAAATATTGGTAAATCTTACTTCGGGATGGGCATGGTAATTTTGGGAGGTATCCTGCATAATTTCAGAAAAGTAATTAACAAAAAGGTTGCACTTAATTTGGGGATCAAAGAAAAGCTTGTTGTTGAATTCAATTGGTTGAGATTTGGGAGTGGAGGATGTGAATTTCTTAGCAAGTTTTCATAGGTTGGGAGAATTATTTTCTGCGAAAGATGGATTCTTCAAAAATTCGGTCCATTGGTTATTTCTAAATGCTTTAATTTTTTGGGCAATTTTCTTGTTAAGAGATTTTAAGAGGTTTTTATCTGAGTTCATTCTAAAAACAGCCTTCGAATTTGGTTTCTTGATTGAATTAGTTGCCGAATATATTGTTTGGGAGGGTGGCGAAGGTCGGAGGGTTGGCTGGAATTTCTTTAGAGGAGGCGTCTTTGGCAGCAATAATCAGGTTGTTTAAAATTTCAATATGGCTATCAGTGGCCTCGGGGGGGGGGATCAAGGGAGATACTTGCCCATTTATGAAGGAAAGAATTGTGAGGTGGTCAGAAGAGAATTCATTTAGTACAAGAGGATTCGAAAGATTGGAGAAGTGGTTGGTGATTAGAAAGTCAAGAAGATCAGAGTTATGAGCAGCTTGCCTTGTGTCAGAGGAGGGAGAAAAGAAAGGAAGTAAGTGTTTATTCAGGAAATCGTACAGAATTTTGCCATTTTTATTAAAAGTTTTTGAACCCCTGGGGGGTGCTTGGAATTGCAATCGCTAGCGAATATGGTTGGGGTTCGATGTTCAATTAGTAAATTTAATTCTTTAGAAAATAATTTGTTGATTTTGACATAGATTGAATAGATGCGAAGGTTGGTTATTTACAAGAATTTCAATGCCAATAGCAGAGAAGGATTTACATTTGGGAACAGGTAATATCTTAAAACTAATAATGTTGCTAGTAATAATACTGTTACGTACCCTTAGGTTCAGGGATAAGTGAGCAAATATTTTTAAAAACGACGCATTTTATTCTAAGAACATTTATAACATCCACCTTCGGTTCACCGCTTTTCCAAGATGTCTGCCGCGATCTCTCTCTCAACAATCACTCCCTTTCGTTTCCACAACTATCTCGTTGCTACAACACTGCCCCCCTATATAAATGCTATTCGTCCCGAATAGCGCCTCCAGATGCCCAACATGATGTGCCTCTCCCTCTATATGGACTTAGCCGCTCGATATGAACCACCTTCGGTTTCCTCTTAGGCGTTAATTGGATCCTGTACATGATGTCGTTGATCTGCTTCATAATTCTGTATTGCCCATCCCAAGGTCTCTGCAGCTTTGGACTTAGTCCCCTTCTCCTCTGGGGTTGATACAACCACACCAAGTGGCCTTCCTCATAGGGACTAACCGTCGGTTTCTGGTCAAGTGTCATCTTCGTCCTGTCACTGCACATCTTCAGCTTATCTCTGGCAAAATTGTGGNGTACAAAAGAAAAAATACCTAAGTACGTAACAAAGCAAAAGCTTTAAATTGCAAACTGTACTAAGATATAGCATGAATCACAAAATATTTCAAAAAATAGCGAAACTAACCTGCTTAGAGAATACGAGTGTAAACTGCAAGCGTAGTTCAGGAATATTATAGACTGTATCACGCTGCTATACAAAAAAACGAAAAAATGTACAGAAATTAAAAATTAATCGCAAACGGACAGTTTTAAGAATGGTGAATTTATAAAATACTAACCTTTTCGATATAAAGAAACTACAAACTGAAAACCTCGACCAAAGTTCTAGAAAAACAGAAACGCACACTTCCGATCGCACTGAGAGAAACTTGGATACTGAGATTTCCTTTCTGAAAAACATACTGAAGAGTTTGCAGACGCTTTCAGGGCAATAAAAAGGGGAAATCCCTGACCAAGGAAACCCTGTTACTCTATGAGAGAACCAATGGAAACTCTTCAAAGCCTTAGAAACAGAAGAGCAATCGCCGAGATGAGTCCTTCACAGAGCTTATTCTTTGAAGTGCCCTTCTTGTCCATTTGTGTCCTGTGCGTCCACTTCACACTTTTCGAGGGATTAGTTAAACTAAGACACTTCAATTGTACATCTGTTTTCGGAAATCTTCTTCAGAGATATGAAAGAAGCATACGATATGGGCGGATTTTTTTTTAACGGGCGTGGGGTGAATCCGCTTTCCGCAGCCAAAGGTATAACTAGGCAGAGCGGATATATCTGCTTTCCGCAGCCAAAGGGTTAAACAACATCTGAAATTAATGTACACTTTCATGTTCTCTTTCCCAAATATTGATGAAAATTTAAACAAAACATAATTATACACCTTTTATTGTCCTTAGGCCCAGTCTCTAATGCGGAAGTACGAAAGGTGTTTCTTCATAAAACTGAATATACAATTCTTAACTAAAATTTCAATAGTTCTAACGCACTTTATCAAGGTTATTTGGGAAAGTTTTAAATGATAACTTAATACTGCCTTGCAGGATTAATTCCTAATTTAAAATATTAGGGTTGGAACTTAAATAGTGGCAACTATTTATTCACAACCGATACAAAAGCGTTACATATTTGCACCTGTTACTGTCCTTCATAGTAGTCACCAGTGTTGTGTAGAACCTGTTTTCAGCGATGTGGAAGGCGTAGCATACCGTTAGCAGAGCCTGTTCCGTTGATAATGCGAATGGAGCGGTGTACTGCCTGTCGAATCTCTGGAACAGTTCTGAAGCGAATGCCACGAAGTGGTTCCTTCATCTTCCGAATCAAATCAAAGTCACAAGGACTTAAGTCCGGGNACGAAATAATAATTTTCTATACAGAATTTTTTAACTAATATTTGTACAAATTTGGGGAATGGAAGGATGTTATGATACTTCTGGATTTCCTTGAGTGAAACTGATTTGTTAGTTGAGGTAGCTAGTCTGGTGAATTGACTGACACAACGAGTAAGTAATTTTAAATTTGATTTGGTAGTATTACATACAATAATTGAGGCATATGACAAAAATGGTAGGATAAGGGACTTGAGGAGGCGAACTTTGACATTCTTATTCAAGGGACTTTTTTCCCAGGATTGGATATAATTTATACTTAATTCTATTTGTTTTGGCTATTGAGTATTTTATGTGCTTGTTCCATTTGAGGTCATTGGAGATGATAACCCCTAAGTATTTATAGGAAGAAACAGTTGGGATAGTAGTTTGATTAAATTTGGGGAGTAAAGTAGATTTATTCAGTTTCAAAACACTGTACTCTAATATTTCGATTGAAGCGAATTAGAGGACACAACCCTCAAGAACTCACACTCCACTCCTCTAGACCGTGCAGAGAGTAAACAAGCAAAAAAATGAATGAATTCATTCAAATAGCCATGTGGCCCCTTGTTGAAGAGAAGGGGAATAGAAATTGAATAGAACTATCGAATGAATTTATTCTGATAGAATCATTCGATTGAAATTATTCGGATAGAATCATTCGTTTCGAAACACTTTATTCGAATAATTCGATTGAGGCAAACAATCGAATTATTCCAATGTTTTCATTTGATGTTCCCAACTCTAGCAAAAGGAGGTATCATTAATTAAGCTTGGGAGTAAAATATTGGTAAATCTTACTTTGGGATGGGCATGCTAATTTTGGGAGGTATCCTGCATGATTTCAGAAAAGTAATTAGCAAAAACGTTGCACTTAATTTGGGGATCAAAGAAAATTTTGTTGTTGAATTCAATTGGTTGAGATTTGAGAGTGGAGGATGTTAATTTCTTAGCGAGTTTCCAAGGGTTGGGAAAATTATTTTCTGCAAACGATGGATCCTTAAAAAATTAGGTCCATTGGTTATTTCTAAATGCTTCAATTATTTGAGCAATTTTCAGATAAGAACCTCTTGAAAGCAAGAGCTTTCAAGAGGTTCTTATCTGAGTTAATTCTAAATTGATGATACAGCCTGCAGATTTGTTCCTTGATTGAATTAGTTGCCGAATATTGTTTGGGAGGGTCGCAAAGCTAGGAGGGTTGGGTGGAATTTCTTTAGAGGAGGCATCTTTGGCAGCAATAATCAAGTTGTTTAAAATTTCAATATGGCCATGAATGGCCTCAGGTGAATAGGGTTCACCAATAAGAGGGTAGTAAGAAATTTTATTAATGAGAAAGTCGGTAAATTTATTCCAATTGATTGAAGTGACAGGAGGGGGGGTAAAGGGAGATACTTGCCCATTAATTAAGGAAAGTATTGGGAGGTGGTCAGAAGAGAATCCATTTAGTACAAGAATTATTACAAGAGTACATTTATTATAGTAATTATTACATTTAGTACAAGATGGTGATTAGAAAGTCAAGAAGATCAGAGTTATGAGCAGCTTGCCTTGTGGCAGAGAAGGGAGAAAAGAAATTGTACAGAATTTTGCCATTTTCATTAAAAGCTTATGAACCCCAGAGGGTGTGCTTGGAATTCCAATCGCCAGCAAAGATGGTTGAAGTTGGAGATTCAATTAGTAGATTTAGTTCTTTAGTAAGCAATTTGTTGATTTTGACATATATTGAATAGATGTGATGGGGTTGGTATTTACAAGAATTTCAATGCCAATAGCCGAGAAGGATTTACATTTGGGAACAGGAAATATATAACCCTTTAAGTGCGTCAAGGAAAAAAAGACCTATTCCACTTGAGATGTCAAATATCCATGAAAAAATGAGTCTGAAATTAGGTAAATAGGTTTGTTCTCACTTCTTTATATGATAGGTATGCATGTGTTTACAGTATTTTTGGGTCATAGGTAGCTTCCAATAACGAGTAATTAGAGGATATCCCTAGTGTGTATGCAACCTTGCACAAAATATCTAAAATACACAATATTTCATTATATTCTTAATAAATCACTAAAAACTTATTTATTATCTGTTAAAACTCATGTTTAGATTCTCTAGAACCTCCTTTCTTCCAACTATCCTGGACTGGTACTGTATAATTCAATTTTTATCGAGGTTTTTGCTGCGCCCATGTTGTTTATGCATCCCTCTCCTCAATTTTTACTGCAAAGAGTTTAGCAGAGTGAGGAGGATTGAAGTGGTGAAAAGACTTCTAAAGCTTTGAATTGAAAGTATATCTGATAAAAACCTGTCTGAGCAACTACATTCCATTCCTAATTCCAATTTATCTGCGATTCTAAGACACTTATGTCTTTATTATGTTTCTTTTGTCTCTGATAAAAATCTTCATTTAATGTTTGAAATACCCTACGCTTTTTCTACATTGTCTTCAGACGATCTTGCTGGTTCATCATCGTCGAAGTTGGATCCATACTCAGAATCAGATTCTTGGAAAATAACATTTGATTCTGCTTCCACTATCTTTTTCTTGCTTATTTCTGGCTGATAATAATAATTCATAATAATAAACGAATATTCTACAGTATTCAATACCATTCGATGATATGCTGTTTTATTAAAATTATTACTTACCTTCCGAATTTTCCTACGTTTATACTGGATTAATGATATACATTTGATAGTATTTTACTTTCAAAATATTTGGAACTTCTAATCCCAAATTGCATTTAGGTTCTTCCCTCCTCCTCACATTGCCTTCATAAAAATTTTCAGTAATTGTGATACTTCTTTATCACAGTTGAAAATTCTCAATGACAATGCACCCATAAATCAGTAACCCAGAGCTTCTAATTTGTCTTTTAGTGCAGTGCAATATGTGTAAGGATTTTTGATTGGAAAAACACTGGATGTTTGTTTTTCTGCCATGGCGTATCTGGTGTTGATGAGTTGCTGAGTGCTTAATTGCAATGTAAGCTGTCCCACTCTCATCCCACTTTGTATCACAATTAATTTTTGAGTTCTGACCTTCTACTCATGGCTATTCTAAACACTTCTTCAATCTCACTCATGCTTATCCATCTCAAGGGATATGAAACATTTTGTCCATGCAGCATCGTCGGCTTTCTTCTCCACTGTAGCTCTTTTGCCTTTGCTTACATTGTACTTTGGTGAACGTAATACTTTGGTGGGATCCATTGAGTGTGCGAGAAGTTTGGTCACAATAATTGGTTTACAGCATCACTTTCACTGGTTAGAGAGGACCTCATCTCATCTTAGGCGAACTGTTAGAAATTTCTCTCTGGCAATTATTTTCCTTTCAAACTTTTAGTGAAGTGCACTGGGCTAGAGAACAGATGTTTTCTCTTTCTTGTTGTCTAATTCTATAGCAAAAAGGGCAAAATATTCATTTTTGAGCAGAATTCATTCAAAAAACTGAGAGAAATTAGTGCTATTTCATTTAGACTCAGAATATTGTTGTTGGACAAAATGCTTAAACAAATTCTCTTGAAACTAATGTATTTTTAGCATGATTTAAATTGTCATAGGTTTTTTACAGGCCGTGGACTATAGTGGACAAACGCACTCAAAGGGTTCAAACTAATACTGTTGCTGATAATAATACCAACACCGCTTCTACCAGTGGAGTCCAGCCTAACAAACATAAAATTAGGGGTACTAATGCTAATTTCAGGTTTGAGGTTGGTTTCCCCAATACAGCAAATTTGAATATTTTCGTTAGTCATAAAGTCCAATGGTTCAGAGCTTTTGTTTCTGATGCTATTACAATTCCAACATAATAGTATAAGTGTTGAAGTCATTTGGAATATTTAGGCAGCTCTGTTAAAATTACAAAAATTTTTTCCTGTTGAGACGAAGCAGTAGAGAGTTTATTCCAAATATTGAAGACTATTTCAAGAAGGGCTTCTTATGATCCAGTTCAGAATTATTTACACTATTTACATGGTTAGGGTTATAATAAAGTATAGTACAATAGAAGGTTGAGCAACAGCATTAGAGGAGGATTGCTGAGAGGATGGCAGAACTTGAAAGGAATTTAGTGGAGGCGACAAATTAGATTTTGCATTAGTTCTAGTGGTTTCCAAGCACTGCCTCATGGCATCTGTAAGTTTAACAAATTTCGGACATCCTTGGTATGTTGTAGTGTGATCTCCTTCACAGTGGATGCACTTAGGTTTAGTTTCATGTTTGGTCGGACATTCAGCAATTGAGTGGTTTTTGCCACAATTAATGCAATTGAGTTTAAAGGTACAAAAGTTTTTGGTATGGCCAAAGGCCATGCAGTTAAGACATTGAGAAGGCGCTATAGATTTCGAAAAAGGTTTGATTTCAATCTTCATTCCACAAAGGTTGTTAATTTTAAGAATATCCTAGAAATTACTGTCGCATAACAAGGTAACTTTAAAAAGTGGGAGAAGTCTCCTGATCCCAGGTTCATTGATTCACTGGGGTTGTTAGTTGACATTTGCAAAATATTGACAATGTTAAAATTGAGTTTGGTGATCTCCTCCTTAATAGTCTCAACTTCACAATTGATAGGCAGGTGCCTGATTACAAAATCCTTGTTAAATTTTGACTGGATTTGATAGGTAAAATATTCTGCATTATCAGATTTTAATTTTTTTAGGCAAGCAAGGTAGTCTTGGATTATTTGACATTTAAGATCAAATTGTTACCAATCATTTGGCAAATAGGGGGGTATTTGGACACACATTTACATTTAAGCCCTGCAAACCACCAATGGCGCGTGGCAGGGGGTGTGTAAAACACCTATATCCCTAACTACCCTGAATAGCTATTAGCTTCTCTGATACTTCGCGGGAAAAATTACCAAAAACATCTATCCGTCCTTGCGACTATTTCCCTGTATCGCTTTTTCGTTTTCTTTCGACGATTGCGTGCGTTACTAGCTGGGAAGAGAATATCAACTATCTCCTCCCCAAGATCCGTAGTGACAAACTTATCGAAAAGCTTCCTACGGTATTCAAGTGTTGTATCACTAAGAGAGTTCCTTCCGAGGGATTCTATCATAGCTGAAACACTGCTGTTAAATCTGAAATCTCCCTTAACAAACCTAGCTGCCCTACGTTGAACCATCTCAAGATGGGATGTTAATCCTATTACATTTAACACTTACACTTTTCAAAGAATGCACTATTGTAGACCAATTGTTACTAAATTTAATATCAATGCCAGGGATCTTAGGTTTAGACTTAATATTAAATATTATTAGGAGGGTGAGGTGGGAGGGAGGAAGAGGAATCGTTGGCAGGAGTGGGAGTAGGTTGATTGTCAGGATCAAGAACAGAGAAAGAATTATGGGTAGGTAAAACAGAAGGTGCAGAATTAACACTAGGATTGGGTGCCTTTCTCTTATTAGTAACAGTTGTAAATTCAGTATCCTGTGCAGGTTCTTTTGGCCAAATTAATAGAAATTGGATAACTCACTGTAGATGATGCGGAAGAGGTGGAGGCAGAGGAAGATGTAGGCTGTGGTTGTGGTTGGCTGAAGCAAAAAAGGATGTTTATTTTATTTCATTATTTTATTTATCATATTTATCTGCTGACAGGTGATGAGAAGTGGCGTTGAATATGCGATGAACACAATCGATGATAGTCTGGGATGTCAAGGAGGTGATTCGTTGTAAACCATTGCTGAGGTGGAGAAGGTAGTTACAGGTTTTGCCACCCCGAGAGTGGCGGCGCAGGACGAAAGTCAGAGACACCGCCTGGAACATAATCTACCAGGAATACGTCGCATCTCTGGACCCAACCCAGCAGCAATCTGTGAGTGTAGCGGGTGGCAACCCTTCTCCTCATAAACGTCCTAATGTTGAATCAGGTTTTGTCTAAGTGTGATCCAAAAAAAGGTTTCATGTTACTCCTACTCCCTATCTGCCTCCTATCCCAACATCCAACTCCTTTGCACCGCTTTCCACCCAAAATCCAACCAACCTCATCTTCTTCCAATCCTTCTCAAGTCAAATCCAAACCCTTTTATTCCCTCTATAAAGGTTAAGTTATTTTTGGACTGGCAAAAATGTGTCAGGCATATCAAGAAATTGACCACTTTTCCTCCAGTTTGCAACTTAATTAACCAGGATATAGTTTTAATCAAATGCTCTTTATCCTGGATTACCGCACTACAATTGACTTTCTAAAAAGAGAGAACATTCAGTTCTTCACCTATCAAGTTCCTTCTGATAAAAATCTTGATTTTGTTATTCGTCATTTACCTGTGGATACAGATCTTGACTCAGTTTGCTCTCAGCTAATTGACCTAGGATTTGAAGTAATTAGTATCACTCCTTTATTTACGAAGAAACCTACTAAGAGTGATCTAGTTGACGGTAAGAACTATGGCTAGCATATACCTGTGCCTCTTTGTAAGCTTACTGTTTCCACCCTTTTTGACTCCCAAAAACTACTCAATATCCATGAATTGGTTGGTCTCTCAGTTGAAATCAAAAATTATGTTCGTCCCCTAGAACCAGTACAATGTCTGGGCTTTGGCCGCACAAAACATTTTTTGTAATCAGACTCCTAATTGCTCTTGCTGCAGTGATAACCATGTTTTGAAATTATGCAATAATCCCAGTTGCTCAGCCTACCTGTGTTAATTGCGAAGGTTCTCATGCTGCTACATAGAAAGGGTGCCTGCCCTCTTTTCAAAGAATTAAGGCAAAAAATAGTTGTTAAACCAATTCTCTGAGCAACCCTCCCACCTGCCAATGATATCAAAGCTTTCAAGCTTTGATATCATTGGCATTGAAATTACTCCTCTCTATACTTTCTCAATTTATGTTAAAAACAAGAAGCTCAAGCTGAGACACTTGCAACTGTTAACATCGCATTCCGCTCACTTCATTTATTCAGGTGATTGGAATAGTAAACATGAATTATGGGGATCCTTCTTTCAAAATCGTAATGGTTCAGTGTTATTTAAATTCATCCAATCATCCAACTTAGTAATTCACTCTCCCTTCTCTCCCACCTTCTGCAATGCTAGATTTTCAGACCTTCTAGATTTCATTATTACTAATAATTTCTTTGATATCCTTAGATCATTTTCCTATCTTGTGTTCCATTGCTAGCACTACTTCCTCCCATGTTAAAAAAGCTAGCAAAACCTACATCAATTGGAAATTACTTTCAGATTACATTATCAACAAAATTCAATATTATCCTCGACTTGAAATCACTGCCTCAAATGAAGAAATAGATCTTCAAATTGACTAACTAAATGATCTTTTTAGCATTGGTAACCACCATGCATCATTCCGGGTGCCTGTTTGTCCTTCATTTCATATCCCACTCCCCCTTTTTATCTCCAATCTTATTACCTCCAGGAACCGAATACACCCAAATCTATATTGTTTGCAACAAACACTGGACCAGCTTTCCCAGCACTCTCTCCTTCGAAGATAATTCACTATGGAAAGTAGCAAAAAGCCTCACAAACCGTACCAACTTCATCCAACCTTTCTTAATTAATAACCAGCACCATTTTGACCCAACTCAAAAAGCTGAATTTGCTGCTCAGTACTTAGCCTCTTCAATGCAAAATCTCTCTACTAACCCAACAACTGATCAGGTTTCCGAAACAACCTCCACACTAATTTCACAACTTGATATCCAAAATGACCACGTAATACCAATTACGTTTTCCAAAAATATACTTCTGAATTTATCTAACGATTTCAGCCTAGCTTCAAATCATCTTTCTTTCAAGGATTCCCAACCAGCGTCTGAGAGCATTTTCGTTATGCTTGCTTCTCTATCGTAGCACTTTTTAACAAAACGTATCACCTTATGCTGCACTTTCTCAAGTTTGTGAGAGTTCGTTTCATCCACTGGGTCCCATATACTCGCCACATATTCCAGATGGGGCCTAATATGTGAAATAGCCTCGCTCTCTAACTTATTCATCGCATCTACCTACAATATGCTTTATAAAACAGAGCTTTTTAGTTGATTTACCGCCTATTTTTAGAATATGTGTGCTCCAGTTTAAATTATTGGTAAGGGTGATTCCAAGATATTCTACTGATTTGACTACATTTAAATTCGTTCCACTAATTTTGTATGGGTGGTTTTGATGCAATTGTTTCCTTTCGAAGAAATTTACTACAGAAAATTTATCTACATTAAGATCTAGTTGCCATTTTTGCACCACATTTGTATATGAGCTAAGTCATTTGAGTTGCTGATTTTGACTTTTATTTTGCAGTCTTTAAGAAAGTTTCAAATTAGTTTTAAGATAGACTGTGAGAAGTCTAACTTAGCTAGTTTGAAAATTAAACCATTATGCCAGATTTGGTCAAATGCCTTTTCCCCTCCTGTTGGAAACTTGGTCACGTTATTTTAATTCCAAAACCTACAAACGACCCAACTCTAATACAAAATTATCGTCATATTACCCTCCATTCTTCAGTCTCAAAAGTTTTTGAGAAAATTATTCTACAATGAATAAACACTCAACACTTCAAACAAATAATATACTTATCCCAGAACAAATGGGCTTCAGGAAAAACCTCTCACCAAATAATTCTCCTTCTTGAATTCATCACACAAGGCATCTTGTTTAAAACTTCCATTACCCAGGCAGTTTTCTTCGACATGGAAAAGGTATTTGACCAAATCAGGCATAATGGTTTAATTTTCAAACTAGCTAAGTTAGACTTCCCACAATCTATCTTAAAACTAATTCAAAATTTTCTTAACAAGTTCAACGCTGAGGGTAAATTTTGAATTTTTGCCGGTGACTGAAATTTATTTTTACAGTTATAGAACATCTTTGAATTCCTATTCATGAATTGATCAAAGAAATATAGAAAAAATTTTTTTAGTTTAATTTTTAATATGGACGACGATCGTCGTCTGCAGTAACTGGGGAGCAACTTGGTGGTGCAATGCGTGGCTGCAGAACACCCTCCGATTTTCCCTTAGATGGAATTTTTCGATGTTTCTTAGCCGTTTTTAGCACAAACTGTTCACCAAACTTAAAATACCATAACAGTTCACCTTCATATTTGATATACTTAACCCTTTGGCTGCGGGGCTTCAATTTAATACATTCCCCAAAAGTTGTCAAATCTCCATGAAAAAATTATTTTCTTTTGTCTTCGAGGATCTTTTCCGCTATGAATACTAAGCTCATTACACAACTAAAAACAACAAAATTAACGAATAAAGTCTATATTTAAATCAATTAGATATTTTTTATTGTTATATTT
>KZ309277.1:40837-53496 GCA_000376725.2 Ladona fulva | reverse complement strand
GGAACAAAATAAAAGATAAACCTTTACACACCACAGAATATTTTAATGGTACTACCAGGTTTCGACTCATGGAGTCGTCATCAGGTACAGAGAAAGAAATTGTTATGGCCAGTATATATACAACTAAGGAAGGTAGGGGAGGTTACAGAGGAGAGGGGTATAGGTTATTGATGACAGCGGAAAGGATGGGTGATGGGAAAGGGGAGAGGTATTTGTTGATTACTTCAACATTAGGGATGGACATATTTCTCAGGATTTCTAATTGCTCTAGGGCATTCATTTCAGGACCTTTTTTTGCGAATTGGAGGTATTCCATTTCGAATGCAACGTGGCCATTCGCCAGAAGTTGGTGAGCCATTTGCGATGCTGCGGGAGTTTTTCTACGCAGCGCCGCTGCTCGTAGCGCGGGTGCTCACCTTCCCCAGGTAGCGAAGAGAAGACCACCTCTGGCGTTCATCTTTTACACGGGTCTGGTAAATTTTTTGGCAGGAGGTCTTGCGGCTCCGACTTCTGATTAAACTATTTATTGTTTTTTCTTGGGAAGCCATTAACCTCTGCTATTTGTAAAATAGTGGAGACTTCTTTTTGGAATTCTGCTTTTGAAAGAGGGATTTGGAAGAGCCGGTGGATGAGGGAGTGGAAGGGGGCAAGTTTTTGGGGAGGGTGATGACGGGAATGAGCATGGATTGTATAGGTGGCTTTTCTAAAAATGGAGAAATGATGTAGGGAGTCCTTGATACAGATACTGATGTCGAGGAAATTAAGCACTCCATGTGCCGCTTTTTTGCATGTAAAAGAAATGCTGGGATGTATGGAATTTAGTAGGTTGAGAAATTGGGCGAGTTGCCGATCCGATCCTAACCAAGCGCAGATGACGTCGTCGACGTAGCGGTACCAATAATGCACGCATTTGGTGAGTGGGTTACCCGATGAAAAAAGGGTTTTTTCCAGATTATCTATAAAAATGTCTGCTAATAATAATGTTGAAGTAATCAACGAATACCTCTCCCCTTTCCCATCACCCATCCTTTCCACTGTCATCAATAACCTATACCCCTCTCCTCTGTAACCTCCCCTACCTTCCTTAGTTGTATATATACTGGCCATAACAATTTNAATATTTCGTATCCTTCCTGAACCCACTAGTTCAGCATTGAAAAAATCGTCTTAATGGCACGTTTTTGTTTTTCGGAAATGTCATAACTATTAACTAGGATGAGGATGTGGATACAGGGGTAAGTGAAATAAGAAACTGAGTATAGTAAGAAACTTCCTTTTTACTTACCAGGGGGTCTCCACATCCTTTGTGGAGACCCCCTGGTTTGTCTCTGAGCGAGAGTTCCTTTTGCCAAAAGATCAAAAGCAAAGGGTCTGAACAGCACAGAAGTTGAAGGAAAATTGCAATGGTCCCTTAATAATTTTACCCAATGGCAATGTAGGAAGGAATATGTCAGCAAGGGTTCAGTAGATAATCCTTTCATAGACACAGTATGATTATTCGAGGAAACAGAGTTTATAACCCTCATTGTTGTAGGAGACGATTTGTACGTCGCTGCCACTGGAAGCCAACATAGAAAGCACGTGTGGCACGAGTGGAACCCTCCAGTCCCATACCAATACTTCAGAAAAAGGAAGCATTCCTACCACGAGTGTGGAAATCTTTTCTATGATAAACAAAATACTGTTATACAATTAAAATTAATCTTGGTAAGCGATATTTGGTGGAATTCCATCTTTCTAGAAACTTCTAAAAAGAAGAATCCTTGGGCATTTTAGGTGACTGATGGCAGGATTCGTTATCAGAATATAAGTAATAAAGCAACAAAATTCAGGGAAACCCAGTGATTAAAAGATAAAGCTGCAAAATATAATCATCATGGAAATGGAGTTTATATTACTATTAATAAGATTGATTTTATAATAGTAATTGTATGTCAGGAAGTATCAAACACCCTACACGACCACAAAAGGGATTGTAAATGATGGATCAGCTGATCCATCATTTACAATCCCTTTTGTGGTCGTGTAGGGTGTTTGATACTTCCTGACATACAATTACTATTATAAAATCAATCTTATTAATAGTAATATAAACTCCATTTCCATGATGATTATATTTTGCAGCTTTATCTTTTAATCACTGGGTTTCCCTGAATTTTGTTGCTTTATTACTTATATTCTGATAACGAATCCTGCCATCAGTCACCTAAAATGCCCAAGGATTCTTCTTTTTAGAAGTTTCTAGAAAGATGGAATTCCACCAAATATCGCTTACCAAGATTAATTTTAATTGTATAACAGTATTTTGTTTATCATAGAAAAGATTTCCACACTCGTGGTAGGAATGCTTCCTTTTTCTGAAGTATTGGTATGGGACTGGAGGGTTCCACTCGTGCCACACGTGCTTTCTATGTTGGCTTCCAGTGGCAGCGACGTACAAATCGTCTCCTACAACAATGAGGGTTATAAACTCTGTTTCCTCGAATAATCATACTGTGTCTATGAAAGGATTATCTACTGAACCCTTGCTGACATATTCCTTCCTACATTGCCATTGGGTAAAATTATTAAGGGACCATTGCAATTTTCCTTCAACTTCTGTGCTGTTCAGACCCTTTGCTTTTGATCTTTTGGCAAAAGGAACTCTCGCTCAGAGACAAACCAGGGGGTCTCCACAAAGGATGTGGAGACCCCCTGGTAAGTAAAAAGGAAGTTTCTTACTATACTCAGTTTCTTATTTCACTTACCCCTGTATCCACATCCTCATCCTAGTTAATAGTTATGACATTTCCGAAAAACAAAAACGTGCCATTAAGACGATTTTTTCAATGCTGAACTAGTGGGTTCAGGAAGGATACGAAATATTTTTGCCCTACTTGAGAAGGATGCCCCTCACAATGCTTTCTTTCATGTTTTGCAGATTTCCACAAAATAATTAGTTGCTCATTTCATTGAATTGTATTATATTTCATTATTATTTTCCATTTTTTATTTTTATTTACTTATTTAAAAAATATTATTGTTATCTTTATTAAAATTTCCGGTTACTTATGTTATTCCTAACAATTACGTAATATTGGATGATTTTTGTGGTGAATATGTTGTGTACATGTATGAATAATGAACTTCTATAAAATTTGTATATACGAGGGTCGTTCAATAAGTAATGCCCCATATTTTTTTTCTCCACAATGAGCAAAAACTGAAAGTTGTACTTCTAGGTACTTCAAGTTCAGTGTTTCTCCTCCAGGTGGACGAAGTTTCAAATCATTCCAACAGATAGGAGAGCTGTAGTGAATTTTTAAAATGGCGTCTGTTAGTGATCCACGTTACAAACAGCGAGCAGTGATTGAGTTCTTGATTGCAGAGAAAGAAACTGTCGGAAATATCCATAAACGTTTGTGTGCAGTGTATGGAGATTGTGCTGTCGATAGGAGCACTGTCGGGAGGTGGGCAAAGAGAGTTAAGGCATCAGAAAGTCCAACAACTCAACTCCAAGANTTGCATACACAAAATCAAATATATTTTGAATATCAAATTCGGATTCTTTGTCTGAGTCGACTTACACCCCTGACACAGCATGATCTGCTTGGTTTCCCCATCACTTCAGTCTGTGCACCAACTTTTAGTCAAAGGAAGCACACCGTTTCCAAAGACCGCAAGAAACACCAACGAAAGGAACTTGGAACACAGCAAAACTCGCTCGACCGCACGCTACGATTGTTTCCGTTGAACTGTGTGAGAGTAAATCAGCTTAACCAATCACATTGCTTAAATCGCAAACAGCTAGGAGCTAAGAAAGATAAGCTTTCACCAGGGTGAAACTCAAGGAGTGCATCCTCAGAGGCGAGAAAAGTGACTCTTCACTTTTCTCGCCTCTGAGGATGCACTCCTTGAGTATGAAACGCGCGTAAGGTTTGACTATCCCGTTTTTTGGTAGTTTTCGGATTGTGTGACCCGTTACATTTTGCCACCAGCGGCACTCCACTTACTGAGCCATGATTTGTTTGGTGAGGTAATCAGGTGGTGGTATGTTTGGTAACAGGGTTCACCATAAGCGCAATCGCGCGATTTACTCTGAACTAAATTTATTTACTTATTTCTCAATGCCCCCAGGAATATCCTTTCATTGGACAATAACAGTAGTGGGCTTCAAACAACATGGAATGTGTTGGGTTATTGCAGCGATCACATGAATAAAACTCGGATAGAGATAACACATTATAATACCTTGTACTAGACATGCAGGAACTGACAGGTACAAGCATACAACGGAAGTGGTAGGAAAAACTAAAGAACGTCTAAAAACAAGATGGTGTACCAGTCACATTATTGGATTATACTTTGACGTTTAATCCAACAGTCTCCCTTAATCCAATAACGGCCAAGGAAATTACAGTTCTGGTAGTTATCTCATGCCCAAGCCATTGACGCAAAACCTGTGCTTTGGCCCACGTAATCCTTTAGTCAAAACATCAGCAGCCATCACAGATCAGTTGGTACATACACTAAGTCGATCTGATTATTAGATTTCGCATCCTTAATGAAATGATACCTGGGCTCCCGGATAGCGAAGTAGGCAATGTGTTCCACTTCAGTGAAAGCGGTCCCGGGTTTGATTCCCAGTGGGGGCCCACATACGAAATGACTTAATCTGTTGAAGCACTTTTAACAAGGCTACTTCTGAAATGATACCTCACATCTATATGCCTTGTCCCTCAAAAATCTCATTCTGAAACGATTTTCCATATGACCAAGATCTTTTATCTTGAATTGAAACTTGAGTTCCCTTTTCAACACATTCATTTCTACAGAATCATTGAAAAAAAAAAACAAAAAAATCATCCACATACAGAGCTACAAAAACAATCAAACTTTCATTCAACTTGAAACATAAACAAGCCTCATACAATGATCTCTTATAACCTAAACCAATCAGGGAATTGTGAACTTTCTCATTCCAATTTCTAGAAGCCTATTTTAATCCATAGCAGCCTTTCTCAGAAGGCAAACTTTGTACTCATTACCATCAACAACTAACCCCTCTGGCTGGTGCATGTTATTTTCTTCCTTTAGTTCACTATATAAGAAAGCTGAACTAACATCTAGGTGGTGCACCTCAAGACCAATTTCTGCAGACTTAGCTAAAAGAAGTGTAATTTTCAAGCATCTGACAACAGGCAAAAAAGTCTCATCATAATTCCAGTCTCTTTGTCATAGCCCTCGGCCACTAATTGTGCTTTGAAACAAAGAATATTTCCCTGAGCATCTCTTTTGATTTTAAAAACCCATTTACCCTTGCCAATATCCTTGTCCTTAGGTCTTTTAACCAAAACCCAGGCCTCATTTTTCTCATATGATTTCATCTCTGCTTCTATGGCCTTCCTCCGTATTGGACCATCTTTGCCTGAGAAAGCTTCCTGTACTGTCACAGGCTCCTCAGATTCACCTGTTGCATGGTACAGCACAAAACCAGGAAACTCCTTTGGGTGCCTCTCCCTCATTGGGTATCTTGGCTCTCCCCTTTCCTCCCCTTGAAGTCCTTCCTGAGGTTCCATTGTTGGGCATACATCTTGACATCTACCTTCATCAAGACTGCTTTCAGTCAAATCCTCACCAGATAAAAGTACCTGAAATTCTGGATTCAGAGATACAACCTCCTGTGTTCTGTTTCTGAATTTTCCATCTAAGTGGACAACATCATAGGCCCTACAAATCTTACTTGGGTTATCAGGATCAAAGAGTCTATATCCTTTTGACAACTCACAATAGCCAAAAAAATATATCTTTTACATTTTGCATCCAGCTTCCTTCTTTTTATATCAGGTATATGAGCATATGCTTCACAACAAAAAACCCTCAAACGTGACAAATCCACTATCCTACCTGTCCATTTTTCTTCAGGAGTGATACCTGATAAGGCCCTGTGAGGAGATCTGTTTCTCAAATACACAGCAGTGTTTGCTGCTTCAGCCCGCATTCTCTTGCTGCACCCAGCTTCCTCCATCATGCATCTTACTTTCTCCATGACAGTCCTATTGACCCTTTCTGCAATACCATTCTCTGGAACATATGGGATGGTCAGCTTATGCCTTATTCCATGTCACTTGAGAAAAAGCTGAAATCTATGATTTATATATATNAAATATAATCATCATGGAAATGGAGTTTATATTACTATTAATAAGATTGATTTTATAATAGTAATTGTATGTCAGGAAGTATCAAACACCCTACACGACCACAAAAGGGATTGTAAATGATGGATCAGCTGATTTATTTACCTAATTCCTTCCGAGAAGTTGAAAAAAAAAGGATTTCCTGTTTTTCTGCTGTTCATATTACTCCAGCCAACATACAATCCAAAGTAATAAATTAGATGAGGAATAATTCTTTTGGACAAAGCAGCAAGGTGATTTAGATAGATAAGTAGGTGTTAGGTATTATTTTCAAAGAATAGTCGAAAAGTTATAATTACCTAAGAATTCTAGCGGTCTGAATTCCTTCTATTACTTACTGTCGGATTGATAATAGTATAGACCTGGACTTTGACGAGTTGCCCATAGATGATTCGCTATTATATTGGAACATGTTATACATCGTTTGAAAGAGTATTTATTTATCTGTAAAATGATATACATTAGGAGTCAATATCGATCTCGTGCTTTATGTGAGTTGACGTAAACCAAATCAAAACACGGTAAATTCGCTCATATCCATGACTCGGTCATCTTCACACCTTTGTGGAACAATGAACAGGAGTCACAGAAAAATCAAACTTTTAGCAGAAATGTGGTTTATAGTCGTGAAGCAAAATCCGCGTTCCTGAGATCCGACCATGATTTAATGACCTTTGATAAGCGTCTGAATTAAAAATCGATCTCCTCCTACAAATTTGATCCTACGCAGTTGAAATTTTTACTACGCGCTATTTAAATGATTTAGAAAAAATAAGCGAGGGCGATTTTTCCTAAATGCATTGGGGGGAGAGATATGGGGCGGCCTATATTGATGACGTCGCTCCGGCGAGAAGACGTTGCCACCTCCTCGGGACGAGAAAGCGTGCCAAGCATTTGAACTGCTCCAATATATTAGCGAATCATCTATGGGCAATGCATCAAAGTCCAGGTCTATACTATTATCAATCCGACAGCAGATGAACTTCTTCTAAACCGTTAACTTTCTCTTCTGCATCAAAAATATACTTAAAAATACATTGAACAGAAAAAAAAATGAAGACAAAATTTCCATATAAGACGCAATGACGTCAGATGGGAAGGGGAGGGACTAATTATCCTGGTAACTTCATTGCCAGAAAAAAATCCTAAATAAGAACATATATTCTTCGACACTTAAAATACTAAAGATTAAAATAAAAAGAATTTTTATGCTCATTAAATATAAATGTGAGACCAGAAAAAACCACACTTATATAGAAAACGAAAAAAATGATTAAAACAATTATTGGTTAAAAATGAAAACTACAAAACACTTTGCTGCAATAGAGCCTTACGAACGACTGGAAAGAGAAAAAGAAGTGCTTGGAGGTGGCTCTACTCAAAGAAGGCCTTTGAAAAGAATACGGACCGTGGACGACGATGGTTGTCCGCAGTCACCGGATAGCACCCGCTGGACGATGATCGTCGTCGGTCAGCGTTGAACGTGTTAAAGACAGCAACATAAAAGTCAAAATCAGCAACTACATCTCAACTTTACATTCAATCACTGCAGGTGTTCCTCAAGGTAGTACCCTTAGCCCCACCCTTTTTAATATTTTTATAAATGACCTTCCCACTGACCCTTATGTCAACCTCTTCCTCTACGCAGACGATCTAACCATTGCCTCTCAATCCCCATCCCCCAGCCATTACTACACTCAATAAATATATAGTTAAATTGGAACATTGGCTTCAAGAGTGGCACCTCAGAATCAATCCTGCCAAAAGCTCCTATATTACTTTACCTTCTTAAAGAATACCATAAAGACCTATCCCACAAATTAATAACATCGAAATCCTCCAACTAAAAGGAACAAAATTTTTGGGAGTGTTAATCAATGAGAACCTTTCCTGGACCATCCACATCAATCATTCCCTAAAAAAGGCACAGTTTTCCCTATTTAAATTAAAACATTTAATATGCCATAAGAGCCCTCTTCCAACCAAAAGCAAACTTAATCTAATCAATGCATTTGTTCTCCCCCTCTTAACCTACGCTGCCATAGTTTGTTTCAATACCAGTAAATCTAACCTAAAGAAAATTGAAAATTTTTATAATAAAGTAATAAGATCAGAAACCACTACCAATAAACTTATACCCTTAAAAGAAATCAAATCATTTTACAACCTTACTACAGTATCAAACCTGATCGCCAAAACCATAGAAAATTTTAAAAGTTTCTAGTATTGACAATCCCCTTCTAAACACTATTTGGAATTACACCCCAAGATCATGGAGGAAAAAGAAATGAGTTAACACATTTGCTGCCCAACAGAAATTTAAAGTCCACCCAATACCAATAGAAAAAATTGGAGCTACCTGAAGGCCCAAATAAAGAGGGAAACTAAAGAAAGAGGCCCAGTGGATGTGAGCGCATAGGAAACTGAAGCCTGTGTGTGGCCACTATAGTGGCCATGGATGCTGAACGTGTTTAAGTCCCTCAACTAGTAATATACAAATTCCAATTTCATCCTTATAAACATAAGAAAAAATCTAGAAAAACAAAATAATATCTGCCTGACCATGGATGTCTCCGAACCAGACTAACCTAGCTTAATCCATCAAAATCCTATCATCCTCTGCACCTTTTAAATTCCTATACCAACCTCACCTGCACTTCAGCAAGCCTATTCAGCATTTTCCCCACCTAACCTGAATGCCATCCACTGCACCCCCAATAAAGTGCAACTTGCACATTTGGCAATTTGGCGCAATGTTGCACCAACCATACACTCAATATCCTTGAGAATGGCAGCGAGAGGTCGGAGCCATCAAGACCCGGTTCATTACCCAAGAAAGCTTCCTGAGCAGCATTAACTGGGAAATTATCAGATCTTTCTGCATAATATTCTACGCTGATATTCACACAGCTACTTATTACTGATAGAGCAATAATGAACTTACTTCTCTGCTAGTGCACTGTCAGTTGCCATTTCCTCTTTTTTATCCACCTAAATGATTGAGTATAAAAAAAGAAATCATAAGGAAAAATATGATTATTCATAAAGATTAATTCTATGATAATTTCTGATAAAATATTATCAAAAAATTCTGCAAGGGTTTAACACATCTTCAAATAACACTCATATTATCCTTGATATATCATCAACAATGATGTATGTATAAATATAATATTGCATCCCATTCCCCTTAATCCAAGATTCTCTTTTCATAACCAAAATTAGACCTTCCTTATCAATATTGTCTTATCCTCTTCACTTCTGATCTAAATTTAATTACTATGCCTCCTTTCTAATATCACACACATACTTATAAATGTGTGATACATTATCTTATATGTTAGATCAATTGAATTGTATGCTCCTTTTTCTTTCCTCTCTTTTCAGTTTTCAGATGTTGATGCCAGAAGAAGAAGAATTCTTTGATTTGATTATTTTCCACACTTTTAAACATAATCTAATATTTTTACAGACAAAAGGATACGGAGAATACCATGTTGTTGAAGAAGAAATCTCCTAAGTAGCAAATTACAGCTGCCTAACATTTCATTTAGTGCTTGAGTCCACAGTTTTAAATTTTCTTCATTCAAGAAACTCAAGAAACAAATTGTCATCTTTAAATACTTTATTACATCACTTTCCTTTTCTTCTATCATTCTATTTATTACTCCCAGAATTACTATCCTACTTAACAAAATCAATAGAACTAAGTGAAATCTCATTTTTTTCTTCGTTTTTTTAATATCCTACTTCTTTACCTTTAACAGACAAACTCAATCTAAAATTACTTGCAGATTTTCAATGCATTCTTTAGTTATAAAATATTGGACTAATTCACTGCAAAGTAAGAGGTTTTTGAAAGAGACAAAGTCTGAGAAGAGAAAAATAACATGGAAAATTCTACATTCATCTTATTGACCCCCTTCTCAGCATCTTATCAACACTTATGGATTTTTCCTTGGTCATAAAAACTTGTGCTCGGGGACTTGATCCTTCAGGTAACGTAGCAATGGATTTCTTTGACTATTAACCTGTTGTTTTCATTGCTATTATGTATCTTAAAAATAAACTGATATTTTCAAAAATTTCTACACGATTTATGATGAAATGAAATTCTTAATGAAAGCAAACAATAAATCTATTAATTATGGCTTAATAACACGCATTAAACAAATGCTGCAATATCTCAATCATTCCTGAAAACTCTCCCTAAAATGGCTGCTATCTTCATCGTTCAAATGCTTCGCTTCCGTATGAAAATGAAATTTGCAGTAATGCCTCCTTCATAACCACCATATACATATTGCCAAAAATAAACTTCCAAGAAAAATTTTGTCTCAGAAACTGCTACGGAGAATGTCTTTGACAAAAAACTTTCCTGCATCATGCTTTGCATCCTATCTTAAATGCTTATCTCTCCTAGATAAACAAAGCTTTATAACCCAGAAACTTCCGGGCTATATAATTAGCAAACTTCAAATCTGATTTCCAACCAAAATATCCCTCCGATGTAATTGGACCGAATTTTGAATATTGTTATAGGAGGAATATAACCAATGATAGATTATTGGACATTTCACGAGAGAGACATTTTCCACAACACATCGCACGAATTGAATCATGAGCAGTGTCCCTAACACGTGCTACGTTATTCACTTCACCGATTTCCCTCCCTCTCTCTTAGACGTCGGTCGGCGGGGGAAACTTCGTTAAAGAAATTGGAAGTACAACCTAGCAAGTTCCGCATGCTAAAACTATTACACGCTTCCTTATCTATATAAGACACATACAAAGCGCAACTCTTTCGGCACAGTGATTGTTGTTCTGCCAAATTAGACGAATCAAAGAAGAACAAATTCAAGCTATCCTAGATACTTCTCTGATAGTAAAGCAAGGGAAATTTCAACATATTTTAACTCACCAACTCTATTCACTCTTTCGATTCCTTCACAACGTCTTCTTTCTACCAACGACCTCTTAAGTGCTACATCAACTTTCATAAACAAGTTTGGAACGATAATGGACTGAAAATCGTGGAATCGGCGGGTGTAGCGGGTCGCTGCGCGATCTAACGGAAGTTGGATAAAACTTATTGAAATTTCCTCTCTCGTCATAAGAGCGGGAACCGGGGGACCATAGATTTACGTCACGCTTGGACTTTCGATCAAAAGATCAAATAATTGCCATAATTCATTATCAGCAATACCAAGGAGTGGTACTATGCGTGTCCCGCGACTTTGAAACGAGAATAGCCTAGGGTGATAGAGGATCAAAATTAAATAATGCCGTGTTTTTTCCTAGGCGTTTCTCTCCAATCGTTTAGGAGATACGACTCTTTAAAAATTCTCCCTAAAACCCCCTTCCGTGTCATTGTATGTCAAGTGGACCAATGGTCTCCACTCGAACATCACAGATTTCAATAAAATTTTTGTGAACATTTGCTCATATTCTCAATGAACATTAGCCAAGTTTTACATCCGTCGCTACAATACTTGCTGAGAATACTGAGAATAGTCATTTATTTGATCCCTACCGCAACCTTCTACAGTACGATATTGAGTTTTTATCAAATTTGAGACACGTTATCTCAGGCAGTATTATCAGTATCAGGCAGTATCTCTGTTGAGGAATACAAAACTTTATATTCTTTCACAACTTTTGTTGCTTTATAACACATAATAATTAGCAAACTTTCATGAGCGAATTCCATGCAGAGAATTCGATGGAAAATCGGCCAAAATATTATGGAATTGCATATACCCTATTTTTGGCGTCGTAACAACATTCCTAAAATGTACACTCAATTTTTAAACTAGTCGAAAGCAATAAGAAAATGAAACTTTTTATTCAGATACCTTGTATTGAGTAGTTATAAGACACGAAGTTTTGAATTTATCTTATGTTTATTTCCAAAGGTATAAAATGCCAAACTTAAATTTAACAGGGGTCACACAATCCGAAAACCACCTAAAAAAAGGGTAGTCAAACTCAACACCCTGGTGCAAGCTCATTACCAGGGGCTGTTTACTTGGATAGGCACTTCCGGTCATGGTTTGCGCCTCTAGCGACATTTCCCCCGAACTAGATGGTCTGGGTAGAAGTAAGCGTCATAACCATCAGGTCATAACGGTCTTAACCAATGTTTAAAATGTTTTTGGCGACTATTTGGGGATTTATCTTCACCTCTAAATGGTGAAGATAATTTTGCCTCAGATATACCGCGAAAGAACCTGAAATGTGCAGTGAAGGATTGCTCTAACATAGTTGGAATGGACGTTCAGGAAAAGTGTATGTTTTGTTTCCATAAACAGAGGTATGCAAGCATTTTCTAGTGTATGAATTTCGGTGCGTATTTCCTGTTGAAACATGAGTATTCTAGTAATGTAGTATTCTAATTCTCAACTTCTTAAGGTAAATTGGAAATAGGGAATTTGTAGCTGTTTATATCTCGCGAAATCGCTTCCTATATGTAGTTGTAAA
>KZ309277.1:16696-30974 GCA_000376725.2 Ladona fulva | reverse complement strand
TACATGCACGTAACAAGATGGATGAAGCGTTAAGTTAATCTTGGTCCTCGCCTTCTCATCCATCTCCTTGCTCACCGGCTCCAGCGTTCCATATTCTTTTCTTTTAGGCTTCACCGCGGTCCACAGTCTCTCATGCCGCAGATACATTTCCATGGCAAATTTCCAAGTCGAAAAGTTGGAGCTGCCGCTTAACCTCTCCAAATTCAGCATTCTATCTGCCACCGTAGTCTAGAAAACAAAAGACTACAAACAAACTTACAACTGAATGAACGCTCGACTTCCGAACACGTGGTCTTCACCGACTCTTTCGCCGATAGCCACTCTAAACTCGTAATTGAACAAATTTTCGTAATTTGTCCAATCACTCTCCGTTGCGTTTAATATTGTTACAAATTCTCTCAATACCTGGGCCTATAACCTGTTAGAACGACGCAGATTAAAGTGAATATTGCGGAGAATGAATCAATATGTCCTAACACAACACTGTTTATTCAGGAAGTGAGAAAGCATGGACAGTATACAAAAGAACATCGAACATCACAGTGCTACCAACATATGAACATCAGTACATACCAACATACAAGTGATACACTTAAGTGTGTGTGGCTAGATTACTAATAATACGTTGTTACCAACAATTACCATAGGCAATCAATCCGGCAGCCCCTGCAGCATGATCGCCCCAAGGAATTCGTCATCAACGGGCTTGTCTATGGCGGCTAATTTCTGAGAAAGACTAATCATCTTATACACAAACTTCCATCCTCGCGAATTTCTCCAACTTGATGGAGCACAAGGATCTAAACAATTGCAATCGGCGATTTAACCCTTTGTCCTCGACAGCCATTGCAAGATTCTGCCATGCCTCCAATGCTGTACTTGCCGACCTGACATGGGAATATACAGCAGACTTTACCATCAGGCATATTTTGGCAAGGGCCTTCTGGTCTCTCCATTCCCTCACATGCTGCAAAGTCGTATCTGCCTCGTTGTATCCTTCAATACATGACCAAAAGGCTTCATGTATAAGATACATCTGCATGACTTCCAGCATGCAAACATGCAAACTTCCAGTCGCTGTAGTTTTCTCTACCCTCGAGTCTTGAAATAGATGGCAGCCAAGAATTTGTCGAGCTACTGCTATGTGCTCAGCCATATTTTTTGTCTAAGTTATGTAAAATTAGTTTAAGATTGCAAAAATACGGAAACTACGCATGCTCGCTTTGCAATACTATCTCTATATATCGCCTGGGCCCATAACTTGTTGGGTTAATGCAGCGATCACATGAATAAAACTCGGATAGAGATAAAACATTGTAACACCTTGTACTAGACATGTAGGAACTGAACAGGTACAAGCATAAAACGGAAGTGGTAGGAAAAACTAAAGAACATCTAAAAACAAGATGGCGTACCAGTCACATTATTGGATTATACATTGACATTAAATCCAACAGAATCTTATTTTTATTTTCCTTTACTTAATTTTCCTTGTTACCCACTGATGGACTCAAAGACAGTATTTCCTTTATTGTATCTGATATCCGATCAAACAATCTTGTTCATACCAAATAAACCAATGACGGAGAGCCTTACTAAAAGTACACTTGTGTACTGTACTAAAGTATACTGTATGATGAAGAATGGTTTAAACACAACATTCGTATATCTTTCCTTAAACATCGGTATAAATCATATTAGCCATTCTGCTAAAATTTGAGAAGCTGTGGCTTTGGACAGCTTCCCAAATCAGCTGATGTTCTTTTAAACATAGAGGTAGTCTCATAAAGTACTCTTTACAAGCACTAATTTTTCATGTAAGGAGAAAGCAGTTGAAAGATTCATTGATATCATAGAGGAGAATATATTCGTTGAGGAGGAAGAGGTATTCCATGAAAAAGACAGCAGCCCTCCTTCAATTGAAGGAGGATTCCCACTTCTGATTCCTATAAGACATCACCAAAGTACGTAACTTTGTGTTCCATTTGATCTGAAGTTCAAGATTGTTAACATTGCAACGGAACACCCAAAATGGTCACTAGCAACCATAAAAAGGCGAGGATCACAATTATTGCAAGGCAAATTTCAACTTGTGGTTTGGACTAAGGACATTGATAATGGTGAAGCACAATTTGATAAAATGCAAATGATAAATGTACATGCAATAGGTTATGTGAAACAAGAAAAAGAATATCACCTCAGGAATGCAAACTGTGGGCTTTATCTGTGGGTTATCAACATCTGTCGAATTACTTTAATTTCACTGGTTCCAGATTGTGACTGATTCAATTGCAAAAATATTTCAAAATACTATAACGAAAAGGAAAAAATCATGTTTCATAGAGATCCTCCAGAAGAAATTTCGGCTGAATATGGGAAGCTGTGACCGGGTTTCCAAATTTGGTTGCTAGGTAGCAGCACTAGGGACATTATTCCAATTTGGAAAGCAGTAATTTAATAATAAATTAAAGATTTCATTGAAATATAATACGATATCATGCCTAGTGCAAATGCTGCCTTTACAGTTATTATAGGTGAACATTCTGAGTTATTTACCCTCATCCACACAATCTCCGGAACTTTTTTTAACCAAATGTAACACCTGATGAGAGACTATCAACTTGATTATATTATATACTGACTGGACAGAATGTGAATATAGAGTTAACTTTAAAAACTTTAATACATAAAGGAGAAAAGATAGTGCAGCTATGTATTGGGAGTAGGAGTAAAATAACACATTCATATACTGTGCACTATGCCATCACTACCTCAGGATAATTATTACCTAAGTTTTCCACTGTATGCAGGAAGAGGGTGGCAGTTTTGGACCGCAAAAGAGCAAGAACGTGAATATGTTTGTGACATCCTCAAAATTGGGAAAATCTACAGAAATTTTTCAAGTCTCCTTCAAAAAAAGTAGTGAAACAATTTGTCTTCCTTAATCATTATTTATTGATTGTGGATTCATGGGGCAGCCAGAAAAACTCCTCAATCTATGATGAACTCTTTCTCAATGACAGAAATATGCTGATATGTAATCACCAAAATGCACACTAATATGCCAATCACATTGATGTATCTTTTTAAAGGCAAATTAAGATATTCATTTCAAGGTTACAAAACTGCACTTACATAATTCAAGAGGAAAGCTAGATTATACCCAAGAGGACAAATTTGCTTTCTTTAGGTGCATAATCAGCTTCCTTCACCATGATTTAGAGACATGTCAGAATATGCCTTGCATGGAAGAACTTGCGGAGGAAGATTAATTTCTTCCATGATGTATGTTAGATAAGCATTCTGGATCATGTGCAACAGACAAATGTGCTTGTGGATGATAGTGCATATTGAGGTATATATTCATGGTGCAGCACCTGTATGTGGTTCTGTTGTTTTAGTAACAACTTTCATCCGGGATATTATAAAAGGAGCCCAATTCATCCATTTACTGCTCAATCAAGATTAAAACTTTACAAATTGTAACTCTCACTATTTTTCTGAATAGCATACATACATTTCAAGTTCTTATTGATACTAAAATGTCACTTAATTCAGATTCTATCATTACCATAGACTACAATAATCTTAAATTCATAAAATCATTTGCATGGAATGAAATGGAATACAATAGTATCTGCTCTCTAAATATCAAGTCATACACTCTATGAAAGGTTGATATTTTATCATTGAACTCAAAAGATTAATTATAAATTAAAATTGCTAGAATTAAAAGAGTACATGAAATTATCCTTTCTCAATAACAGATAATGGTCAACTGCCAAACTGAAATTGAAAGTGCAAGTCTCCTACATAGGATTAAATGAAAATGAGGTAAGAAACTTGTAAGACCCTTAACTACTCTCAAATACATATTTCCCATTTTAAGGAAAAATAAGTTTCTTGCCAAATGAAAACCACTTCTGTTTTCCAAATGAACAATTTTCTTCATAGAATTCTATATATTTGGATAGTTGGAGTTACGTCCAATAGCAGAGGTGACATAGAGTAAGATGGTAGCTCTGGAAAGTTTTCCATTAATCAGGGAGTTACCTGCACATGTAGTTGGAGCAGAATTCTTAGTACCCAATCAACAACTATAGAGCACCTAGTGATTGGTATTAATTATTAAATTTCAAAAAACAGGTACTATCTCTAATTTTGGTATACTAAAGCAATCATATGCAAGTTTCTTTTCAGTTCTTAGGATAGCCATTACCTAACTTATGGATCATTTAGATTTGTTCACAGTCTGCATCTTTGAAATACAGATCATACTAGTCATAGAGCATTCCTGTCTAATCCATTCCGGCATTGAAACAAGGTTCATTTATAAGGATATTAATGCTTATTAAATTGTGTAGTCTTCTATAATTACCTTAGTCTTTAAGTCACATTCATCTCAGAAAGTGCCAAAAATAAAATTCAGAGGTTCCTATAGATTTCTATTGAATGAAAACTTGATATGCTTTAGCATCAAACCAAGTATCAATTTGGAAGCGGTCAAAATAAAAGTCACAGATCCTATTCAAGTGCCTAGTTAAAACTATGTATCTAATTGGGAAGTGCCCAAAAAATATTTAAAAAACCACCCTGTGTATTGTAAATGGGCAAGATTTGAACAGTCCTGGGATCAAACCCAGGGTCATATTGGAGGATGTCCAATCAAATTAGGTTTCAGGAGTTCCTTTATTACATTGTGTCAGTATTATAGCATCTAATAACGACACAATTTGATGAGCGTGATAGTGCTCCTGGCACTTTTGGCAAAAGACAGGAAGAGCGTGATTGCGCTCCCCGGCACTCTAAGGGTTAAAAAGGCAAAACTTGAGCCTTCTCAGTATTGAACCTAGAGTAATCTTGGATATGTCTCAGCATCATACAATTGAGAACCACCTCTTCTAACAATATTGTGAATTTCAAGTCTCTACCATAACGGTGATGATGTACTGATAAATTATAAAAATTTAAAATATGATGCATTAATTATAAAAGGTTGGCCACCCATGTTTAACAGCCTAGATGTTTTAATTGAGAAATGTTGTAATTCTCCAACATGCCACTTGGTGTATATATGACACCTAAAACCCCCACACCAGTGGGGTATGCTGTAAAAATTTTAAATTTAGCTTGAGGGAAAGTATAAAAGTTCTGGATAAGGGTACTGTAATGGGCATCGTGGATAACCTAAATAATACTTCTTGGACATTGTTAAAATTAATTTTAATAACATTTTGGCTTGGAATACATTATTTTATGAGATTTCTTTCACTGAAAATTGGAAGGACAGGTTGTTTTTGTTAAGTTTGTATATACAGAAACATCCAATTGCCAAACACTTAGAAGAGATATAAAAATATTTTGTAATTTTTTTGTCATTGATAACTGGTCCCAAAGCCGCTGAATGATGAAATAAGCAGTCTCACACAGGATGACTCCCTCCAAATACTAACTTAAATCTAAATCAGATGGTGAAAAAGTCACCGTCTCTAACAAAATTTTAGTTTGTAAAAAAGTTGCAGACATTTTATCATACTGGCTTGCCTCACTATAATACACTGAGCATAATTTTTGTCAGCAAGCACATTGCACCATGTTCCATTTGTTTCCAGAGTTCTGTTACACTTAGGCACTTAACCCTTCACTCCTTTTGTAGCGACTTTCAGATTCTGCAAATAAAGACAAAAATTCAATTATTGCTCCAAATATTATGTCAGTTATTATAGAAAAAATGAGAAGGATGTTGAGAGAATTGTGAAGTATAATGATTTTTGAGTAGAATATCAAATATAACAAAATATTGACCATTCACTGCAAATGGTGTGTATCTTGAATAAAGAAATACTTGGAAATATCATGAAAAAGGTAATTATTCAGAACCTCTATAATTTTGTATTATATACCAAATAGTACTAATTTTCATCAATAAGCAAAATGTTTCAGTGATTGACTTTCATTAAAAAGTCAACTGTTGACTCCTGAAGAAGACGAAAGCACAGTTAACAAAGAGTTGATGCATCATTACTAACAGTGATGTGATGTAAAAGTAATTGAATTACTTGTAATGATTACATTTTGTTAATTTTTTACTCATAATCGATAAATTTTTAAAAGTAATTTTTACTGGTAATCTACTTCAAAGCTCGTGCAAGTAATCATTACATTTGAGCAATCGAAGGTGAAAATTTTGAATTCCTGGCACGCTGAATGCATCAAGAGGCAGTTCTAACTACATTGTTCACCCTGGAGTCGAATTTCTCTTCTCTTGGGAGGGAAGGGGCAACTCCCCACCTGGGAGTGGAGTTGCTTCCGAGAATCTGAGAAGGGCCAGACGATATGGGTAAAAATGTGAATGCTACAGTGTAGCTACATGGCGCGGGTTATGCAATTCTGTTTCTGCATCCTCGGCTTGCTGAGTAGAGTTTCGGTTCCCTATTTCACGGAGGGAGGGGTGACTTCCTGCCAGGAGTTGCTTTCGAGAACTAGATAAGGCTCAAACGATATGTGAATGTGGGTGAAAATATAAATGCTACAATGTAGCCACATTGCATGGGTTACGCTATATAAGTTTGGCAATACAAATACAACCGGCTTGTACGTAAACCTTCTCATGTCATCGGCGGACGTGGTGAAGAGAGGAAGCAATCGCTGTGTGTACGAGGAGAAGAATCAAATCAAGACATCAGCCATGGACACCGTACAAAGTAAATTCAAATATTTTACAAAGTAAATTCAAATATTTAAAAATTGATGTTTTTACCTTAAATATATTCATTATATTGTGAGTGTTTTCTATTTATTTGCATGATGTTGATTTTAGAATACATCCTCATCCACAGGTGTAAATTTTGGTAGAACATATATATTTAGGCACTATAATTACTGTAGTAATAGTATAGTGCCTAAATATTTATGCCTAAAGTGCCTAAAACAAAAATTTTAATTATTCTTTAATACTATGGCATTAAGGAATAACTCAAATGCTGGTTTGCATGTTAGTACTCCCTGTTTGAGAAAATATTGACTGCGATTGCATCATTTACAGGAGCAAAATAAAAAGTAATTGTAAACCTACTGATTACTTTTTCAAAGAGTAATTTGTAATTGTAATTAATTACAAATTTGACAGTGATTACAATCTTCAGTACTTTACCCATCACTGATTACTGATAACCAATAATACCAACAAACTCAACATCAAGGAGCAAATATTTTGCAAAAAGTTATTCTCCTAAGTTAACCAATATATAATACATAATACACACAACCTTTGAATTGAACAACTCCATTGAATTGAACAAATTGAATAAATTAATAAACCTGAGCTTCGCAAATATACAGTGTGCATTGACAAAATCTGTAAAAATTTTAATTTTCAGCCATATTGCGCTTCTGCCAGGAACCATTGTTAGTGCCTTGCACTAGTTAGTAAACAAGAATAGCCTCAAAAAGGCGAAAATGTTAAAACCAAGCGTAAAGTATAATTAATGAGTTGTGATCATTGAAGGAATTTGCTCTGGGCACCCAACAATTGAAATAATTCAGTTCTTTGGGTATCCAAGATCAACCATTTACAACAATGTATACAGCTTCAGAACTGTCCAACAAAGGCTCCATGCTCCAGCAAGGAAGAGTGACTGGAGAGATTGTACAGTGAGGACCATGGTAGTCATTGGAAGGGCTCAATCACCAATTTCAGAGGACCCAGTGCAATCTTTGCAACAGCTGCCATTGACTGTGGGTGTAAGTGAGCCAACTATGCTACGAATTACTAAGGAGGACCTTTGATACAAGTCTTATGCTCTAAAGCTATGACAGTTGCTTTCTAAGGACACTATGTGTTGCTCATTGCTATTTTACTCCCTCAAAAATGAAGCTGCAGGTTGTATCAGATTCTCCTCCAATGAAAAGATTTTTACTGTCGATTCCAAAATGAACTGTAGAAATGACAGTTGGCTTCCTCAAGACAACATGGATGTTCCCATAGTTCCCAGAACATAATTTCCTGCCAATATCATGTCTTAGGTGTTGTGTCCAGTGAGGGTGATGTCATACCACCTCACTTCACTAGAAAAGGTGAAACCATTACAAAAAAATGTGTGTGTGTATGATGGAGAGTGTGTTGAAGCCTTGGAAGGTAAATGTAGCATTGGGAAGATTGTATGTTTCTCAACAGGATGGTGTACAAGCCCACAAAAGCCATTTGGTCTGAAACTGGTTCTCAGATAATTTTGATATGTTTTGGTCCATTCTGCCTTCCTAATAGCCTAGATTTAAATCGCTTGGACTACTATCTGTGGAGTTTAGTTGAAAGGATCACCAACAAGTCTAGGCAACCTAATGTCACATTAATGAAAACTCCTATAAAAATCTTAGGCTTTCCTGGTGGATACTGTGTAAAAAGGATTCTCAGGTTTCCAACCAGGTTAATTCTGGAGACATGTTTGTCGCCAACGTTTCGATGACTAACTTAGTCATCATCCTCAGGAATGCTCTGAGGTGAGTTTTGATTAATAAAATTTTGTTTAAGCATTTTGTTAATTTTGTCCTGAATTTAATGGCACACCCTATGCACCATGTCTTTCCATCATTAGCTTTAATTAAAAAACATCTATGAAAAGAATAAAGGCTTGACCACTACAAGAGAGACAATTTTAATCAGCATTATAATTAATCTAGTGCACTATTAGTTTACTACTGATGATATTATAAATGCTAATTATCTTTGAATGATTGTCTATGATAATAAAACTCTGGTATTACTTCCTAGTATTTAACACATGCATTAATTTAATAAATAAAATTTTGGAGTATTAATAATAAGTAAAAATTTGGAGGACAAGAAGGCATCAATAAAGATACATAAATTATTGGTTTATTCACTTCTTAATATTCCTTCCTTGTTAGATAGGTATATAATAACTTTAACCTTATTTGAGCACTTAAAGCTTTAAGGATGATCTAGTATCTTTATTTAAGAGCAAAACAAAAGAGAAATGGATTGATAAATTGGACAAATGACTAACCTCTCTTTCCTTTCTAGAAGTTACCCAACAGCGAGTGACAGGATGCAATCCATGGTACAATTTGCAGGTGCAGTCCTCCGTTAATTCAGGAGCAAGTGACTGAGAAATGCGCTGGGAAACTACCTGTATAAACTGCTTCTTGAGTCCAGGTTTTGACAATTCCATAAAGTTGCTGGAGCTAAAAGCTGCACCTCTGGTCTGTTGTTAGTCATGAAGGTAAGGTAGAGATTATAGAGATCTTATGAAATACTAGCAAGATTGTAACAATGACTACTGTATTTTTTGGAATCTAAAATGTAGTTTTTTCAAACATTTTTATTTAAAATTGAAGAATGTCTTATGTGTCAAACATAAATATACTTTTTCCTGAACTCTACATTTTTCATGTGAAGTAAAAGAAATACATCCTGAAATGCTCATTTTTTCAATTTCAGGACAACCAGAAAACAGTATTAATCCATGAGATTGGTTCACAATACTATAAAGAAAATGCTTTCATGAATTAAAAAAAACATAATTGCATATATTTAGGAAAATATTCATGATTGTACGATGGGCAGATTATTCAGTTATTTAGTCTTCCTGAGTATAAAGATTGTGGATAAAGATAAATATGAATTTGTTTTACACAATATTATAATTCAAAATCATGGAGATCCATTTGCTGGAATTACTGATAAAATGTAAAATACAGAATGCCAAAACTAGATTAACTGAGGTATTATAAGCATGATTCCATACTTAGCAGACAAGAAAGGGAGCCATAGATTTTAAACCTACCGCAAAGGCAAAGTCGACACATAAATCCTTGTTGTAGCCCATTTCTTTCCTTAGTTCTGAGTCACCTACAAGATTCTTCTTTTTACCATCTGCTACAGTGTACATACTGTTCTTGTCAAGACCTTATGAAAAAAAGGTAGTCAGTGAGACATTTCAAATATATTTGATGGACTAAATCAATTCATAAATTGCTTATACAAGTATGAAGTATCTAAAATGTGAGTTTCTCTAGCTAAAGAAGTTTGAAATTTAGCCACCCAGCCAGCTATAAGTATATAATGAAAATATTATGATTAGCTACAGTAATTTATTTATTTTTGGGAAATCTCTTTGTTATTCAAGGAATGTTTGGTACATGGGCATGGTATGTGTGTATATATNAATCTAACAATCCTAAAGCGAAAAAGCCTTATCGAAACTTCTCATACAAAAGATGCTTCAGATTGCACCCATCTCGAGCCTCCCTTCGGAGTCAAAATCTTGTCACTTTCAGTTTATCGTACAGGATTTAAAAATTTACCAAAGTATTTGAAAAAATACACAGACTATGACCACAATGTTCCCCCCCTGCCACACGTCGATAGGCGGCTATCAGGGTATTTATGTACATGAATGCTGTAATTCTGATTACCTGAAGGGATCCTGAAAAGATTCTGATTACCTGAAGGGAATTATACTGATAGGGAGCTCGAACGTCAAGCGGGTATCGGCCCCTTTGCGGATGGGAATGGGAGGGAGGTGACGTGAGGGTCACATCTTGGCGTGTTCCCTCAGGTCAAGTGGCCCAAGTCACGGGTGCGGTTAGTGCGGCGGTCACGGGCATGAGTTGCTCTAGTCTGCGGGTGGTAGCCCATGTCGGCGTCAACGACGCCTGCTCTCGTACGGCCGAGGAGATTTTGAGTTCTTATAAGGACTTGTCTAACTCTGAAGTCGCGCGGGTTTGGGAGTCGTCTGGCATCGAGATGAAGCTGTCCATTTGCAGCATTGTACCGCGGATCGACTGCGGCCCTCATGTTTGGTGAAAGATAGAGTCCCTAAACGCGAGGCGGTGGGAGTTCTGCAGAGACATGGGAGCAGACTTCGTTGACCTAAGGCCGACGCTCCGATCGTGCCTTGTTCCCCTGAACCGTTCTGGGGCCCATTACACTGCTTCGGCTTCGAGACGGGTGGCTCGTAGGATTTATGAGCACTGCAGATATTTTTTACGATAATGAGTAGGTCAGTTAGTGAGTCCCGGGAAACGAAAATACTTTTACAAACCTTTACGAAAATGCTCTCGAACGCAGGTTGGGAATCCTTGAAAGAAAGGAGATTGGAAGCTAGGCTGCGATTACTTGATCAATTTCGAGACAGTGCATTTGCGGAAGACGTAATGAATAATATTCCCCCCCCCCTCTATTTTGGCCGATCCTACGATGAGCATAAAATAAGGGAAATAGATGCTAGGACTAGTTGTTTTAAGGACTCATTCTTTCCACAAACAATATGCGATAGTAACAAGATAAAGAAATAGCTCGAACATCAGGTGTTTACATCCCCTGCCTCACGCACAAAGATGGCTTGTAGGGTATAATAATAATAATAGTTTATTTCACGGGCAGAGAGATTGAACTTTCTAAAGGTACACACACACATATATATACCAAGATAAGAAATTACATGTAGAATAGTACTATAACTAAGCTATAAGATACAAAACATACAAAAGAGTTTATACATTTATGAGAGGTACATATATAGGTGAAATAGGTAAGTTGGGATAGACATTACAATTTTGATTTTATAACCTTTTTAAAAATATTTATGGAAAGACGAAAAAATATCAACATTATATCAAGTTTTGTTAAATGAGCGCATGATGCAGAAAATTGGAAGATAATAGAGATAGTTTTTTTGGAGGTATGGGATTTCAAACTGGGTGCAGCTAGGGGTTGGTACAAGAGGAACTTTAAGGGTTATAAGAGATAGAATTTCAGGACAAGATATTAGGTTATTTAGTACTTTATACAAAAAAGAATACCAATATATTCCAAGGATAAAGGAAAGGAAAGTAACTTAGTAGGTTGTAAAACCTACGAAATTCCCAAAGGAATAACAAGTGTGAAAAATAGCGACACGACTGGGACTCGAACCCTAAGTTACCTTCCTTTCCTTTATCCTTGTGATTTCCTGGGGGGAAATAACCTCATAACACCGCTTTGTGAGCCGACTGCCTCTGTGAGGACCTCAGACGGCAGGTTGTGCCACTATGTGGAGACTGCCAGTCTTGCTCACAAAGCATTCCCTTAACAGTGTGAGAGAGATGCAGCACGGTAGTTCAGTGGTTAGAATACCTGCCCGGAAAGTGGGAGACCTGGGTTCGAGTCCCAGTCGTGTCGCTATTTTTCACACTTGTTATTCCTTTCCAATATATTCCCTTCGGGCTTGAAGTGTAGGCAGGTTGAGTTGATTTAGTATAGATTCATGATGGCCAACTTTTCTTTCTATATTGAATTTAAAAGACATTATCCTAAGAAATTTGTTCTTGACTCTTTCTAAGGAATGGGTGGACTTAATGTAGTAAGGATTCCAAATAATTGAGCAGTACTCAAGCTGTGACCTTACTAGGGAGGTGTACAATAATTTGTGCCATCCTTAAAATCATAACATATTCTTCCAATAAATCCTAACATTTTATATGCTTTCGTAGTGATATTGTTGATGTGTAAATAAAAAATTAGCTTAGAGTCAAAAACAACTCCTAGATCAGAGATATAGTTTACTCTACTTAGACACTTCTCCAAGAGAAAGTAATAAGCATAGATGGGAATTTTCGATTTATGATAACTTATAACATCACACTTCTGGATATTGAGGTCCATTTTGCATAAGTTTGACATCACTATTAAAGTTGACATAATGATAGAATTTCAGATCATCAGCATACATGAGAAACTTGACAGAGTTAAGAGGATTACCAATATCATTGATAAATAATAAAAACAACAAAGGACCTAAGTAGGATCAAAATTAATAGTTTCAGGCGTTACTTTGTGGAAGTTCTTCATGGTAGCAAAGAAAAGAACACACTTTGTAACTTCCACATAAATTTATTAAAAACGACCCGGGTTTCGTTGCAGTGCAACATCATCACCTGATGATGTTGCACTGCAACGAAACCCGGGTCGTTTTTAATAAATGTATGTGGAAGTGACAAAGTGTGTTCTTTTCTTTGCTACCATGAAGAACTTCCACAAAGTAACGCCTGAAACTATTAATTTTGATCCTACTTAGGTCCTTTGTTGTTTTTATTATTTATCAATGATATTGGTAATCCTCTTAACTCTGTCAAGTTTCTCATGTATGCTGATGATCTGAAATTCTATCATTATGTCAACTTTAATAGTGATGTCAAACTTATGCAAAATGGACCTCAATATCCAGAAGTGTGATGTTATAAGTTATCATAAATCGAAAATTCCCATCTATGCTTATTACTTTCTCTTGGAGAAGTGTCTAAGTAGAGTAAACTATATCTCTGATCTAGGAGTTGTTTTTGACTCTAAGCTAATTTTTTATTTACACATCAACAATATCACTACGAAAGCATATAAAATGTTAGGATTTATTGGAAGAATATGTTATGATTTTAAGGATGGCACAAATTATTGTACACCTCCCTAGTAAGGTCACAGCTTGAGTACTGCTCAATTATTTGGAATCCTTACTACATTAAGTCCACCCATTCCTTAGAAAGAGTCAAGAACAAATTTCTTAGGATAATGTCTTTTAAATTCAATATAGAAAGAAAAGTTGGCCATCATGAATCTATACTAAATCAACTCAACCTGCCTACACTTCAAGCCCGAAGGGAATATATTGGAAAGGAATAACAAGTGTGAAAAATAGCGACACGACTGGGACTCGAACCCAGGTCTCCCACTTTCCGGGCAGGTATTCTAACCACTGAACTACCGTGCTGCATCTCTCTCACACTGTTAAGGGAATGCTTTGTGAGCAAGACTGGCAGTCTCCACATAGTGGCACAACCTGCCGTCTGAGGTCCTCACAGAGGCAGTCGGCTCACAAAGCGGTGTTATGAGGTTATTTCCCCCCAGGAAATCACAAGGATAAAGGAAAGGAAGGTAACTTAGTATTCGAGTCCCAGTCGTGTCGCTATTTTTCACACTTGTTATTCCTTTGGGAATTTCGTAGGTTTTACAACCTACTAAGTTACTTTCCTTTCCTTTATCCTTTGTGATTTCCTGGGGGGAAATAACCTCATAACACCGCTTTGTGAGCCGGCTGCCTCTGTGAGGACCTCGGACGGCAGGTTGTGCCACTATGTGGAGACTGCCAGTCTTGCTCACAAAGCATTCCCTTAACAGTGTGAGAGAGACGCGGCACGGTAGTTCAGTGGTTAGAATACCTGCCCGGAAAGTGGGAGACCTGGGTTCGAGTCCCAGTCGTGTCGCTATTTTTCACACTTGTTA
>KZ309276.1:169110-179366 GCA_000376725.2 Ladona fulva | reverse complement strand
TTCAAAGATTTCGTTCGCTTATCCTATGGATGAGACAATAGGCCAGCCAACTTAGGAATATAGGCGTACATTACTTCTACAAATTTTAGTGTCCATTTATTTTTGTCTATCGTTCTAAATATGTATTTTTGTATATCATAATACCCTTATTTGCTCCCATTTGTACTGCGATTTCGACAGAACATCTTAAATGATAAGATAAACAAATACAGGATCCGTCAGTATCTGTGTTGATTAAACCTGAAAGTTTTCCAATATTTATTTCTTTAATAATTCAATGATATGTGCAAATTATTAGTGCTAAGATTATGTTATAATTTCGGACAATTCAATAGTAAATGAAAGAATTTCATTAACTGATCTCACAAATGGCTTTAAGTCAATATACCAGTGGTGTTATTTCCTCTTTAATAACTATGGAACATGATGTAAGTGCCTTAATATCAATTTCATACACTACTAATGTTTACCTGTTTGAGAAAAATATCAATTCTGAACTATCTTTCTTTAAAAAAAGCTCCTCTTTAATCGTTCTTTCTACAGAGAAATGTAGCAATGTGCAAAGCAATGGTTTGATTAGAATGCACCGGAAAATGTGAACAGCTTACTATTGGAACCTCTTATATCGCAGAGGATTCAGAGGCAACTACTCGAACCGTGAACTTATGTGCGTGTTCTATAATTCCCGCAGAGATTTGTGCTGCCAACTCTTCTTTAATACTCAAATATCATATTCTAAATGGAAGTAGAGGGCTTCCCAGTATATAATTTTATATATATAATAACGGGGAAATGGTTTTCTCGAATCTACCGCGTAAGTGATGATTCATTCGAATAAAATATCACTAAGCAGAACAAGGATGCCGATCGTTGGACACACGGGACGAGCAGTATCGGAGAATAATTTGGAAGACGGGGACATCCGTCAATTGTTTATTCGAGATATCGCAGTTTGTATCACCGGTTACCTAAGATGAAGGGGCGACTGATTGTGAGAGATGAAGGTGCTCGTTACCGGTTGCGAAGAAGTTTCTTCATATGCATATCGGGTATAAAATTCTTGTGATAATATTTATAACCTTTGGTGATTACAAATGTAGCATTGTTGAGCCATATGTGCTATATTTTATAATCTGCTGACTCATATATATAGATGACTTAGATTAATAGAAGTCAACATCAGCTTGTTGGGCAAGCTCATCTTCATGTTTTCCTCATATAGTAGTCTTTGAGAACAAGTATTTAAATTTCAATATTTCTAACATTTGACATTCAATATGTACCGATCAGAAGCCACACATTAAATAACAGTCATATCTGGAAGTCTTCTTACTTGTAACAGAATATAATGAAGAATAGAAGAAGAAGAANTTACAATGGTAAAACAGGTAACTGATTTAGTAAAGCACATTTTGACTCACCCAGTATATAAACGAATAATCCATTTGATATCGTGGAAGGCCATTTCATAATTCCGAGACAGTGGAATGTCTATATTTTCTAAAGAGAGAGTGCGATAACCGTATTCTGTCAGTTAAAAATATAGTGTGGAATATACAATGTCCATTACTTCTCATCATTTATTAAAGGGTTTAAGCTGACAAATAGTGGGCAAAAATGGAAAAAAACTTGGCAGGAGACCAAAATGGTTTTTTACTATAATGGAGGTGAAACTTCGCATAGATTTTAAAATAGATTGAGTTTTGTTGTTCCAACTTTTATTATTGATATCTGTAAGCGTCACAAAGAAAAGTAAGCTCTCGGAGTTTCCTGAAAATCTTTTAAGTTTGCTGCAATGTAGATGTGGTTGAAGGAAATTAGTGGAAAACCAATTATGTCATATTTTGGTATGATTCCTGATCATTTGATTCGTTAAATCTTTTGTACTCAAAGACGGATTCCTGCTCATTTTACGTAATAAAATGGCCCACGCCTTTTTAAGCCAATTTTTGAGACAAAGTAAGGAAAACAGATAGGGAAACAGTTTTGTCGAATCTAACGCGTAAGTGATGATTCATTCGAATAAAATATCACTAAGCAGAACAAGGATGCCGATCGTTGGACACACGGGACGAGCAGTATCGGAGAATAATTTGGAAGACGGGGACATCCGTCAATTGTTTATTCGAGATATCGCAGTTTGTATCACCGGTTACCTAAGATGAAGGGGCGACTGATTGTGAGAGATGAAGGTGCTCGTTACCGGTTGCGAAGAAGTTTCTTCATATGCATATCGGGTATAAAATTCTTGTGATAATATTTATAACCTTTGGTGATTACAAATGTAGCATTGTTGAGCCATATGTGCTATATTTTATAATCTGCTGACTCATATATATAGATGACTTAGATTAATAGAAGTCAACATCAGCTTGTTGGGCAAGCTCATCTTCATGTTTTCCTCATATAGTAGTCTTTGAGAACAAGTATTTAAATTTCAATATTTCTAACATTTGACATTCAATATGTACCGATCAGAAGCCACACATTAAATAACAGTCATATCTGGAAGTCTTCTTACTTGTAACAGAATATAATGAAGAATAGAAGAAGAAGAAATTATCTCGCCCACTATGGTGAATGTAATTTCAACGTCATCACACCAACATTTGACCTACAGACTTACCAATCAAAATCCACATATTATTAAACTGATAAATATTCGGACGATTTTGTTATCGGCGATTTTCTCATTCCGATTTTACTTTTAGAATTTTATCATGCAGGTCTTTTCTCTGGTTTTATTTCTTAATCATATCTTCAAAACAGTAGAAATGTGTAAAAAACTAAGTATTACTCCCTTCCTGAAGTTTAAAATCTCATTTATTCATTACATAGGAAGTTATCAATCTCGTAGTTGTTGATCCTGTAATTATTAAAAATTCAATTCACGTTTCCTCACTTCGTAATTCGATTTCAATTTTCACTTGAAAATTTTACGTAAATAAATGAAAAGGAAGACTGAACCGCGTTCCTGCAGCATCGAATTTCCTCCCTCACTGACCTTCCACAACGCAACACCAGTTGGGTACTGAACCCGAAGATGCCTATGAGTTTCACAGACTTCCTCCTCTTCATTAATATTTAAAGTTATAAAAGCGTAAAGAAAAACTGTGCTAGAAGCTAACAGTATGATACAAGGAAAACATTACTCGCGGTGGTAATGAATTTGAAAAGTTAACAAGATGAGGCTGTATCTTTTGTGCAAAATATTTTGTAATCCTTTTTGCGACATTTTCCAAAATGATAAACGGATAGTACACTCCAAATTAATCTCGCAGTTCTTGCGTCCCCTTCGAATCACGGATACTTAAACACATAAAACCACGACTGCAATAACTATAAAATGCATCTTGAGAATCCTGTGTTTTGTTAAATTTCCCATCTTTTTGCCGCAGAATGTTTACTCGAATGTTACTTTATCATGAGAAAAGGACAATGTTCGGAATTCTTATGCATTAAAAAGTTCGTAAATTAGTAATTAAGTTATTGTTCTGTGGATTGCATGATCATCGAAAGTGTCAGAAACGATTACCATTTATGTCACAATGATGACATCGATTTATTTATGTCGTAAACGTTCTTTGTGTTGGAACAATTAATAAACAATTCAACCAATCGACTGCTTGCATGCAGTGTTGTAGGTTTCATCTAATTCAATTTCTCCATTGTTTTCGTAGATACGGGTTACGCATGCTCCGTAGCTATATGTATTGATTCGAGAGATAATGAACGTAATTCAACGTCCTGAATTCCCAGAGGTTCATGATTAAGTGTGAGAAAATGCATCCGGCGCAATTACAAGTGTATGTTAAGCTTGGGGATTGCGTAACGGTGGGCAAGACCTCTTCAAAACCTCATTATAAAAAAATTAACTGGATGTCCCAAAAACAAAACCTTCTATAGCATTCCAAAAGAGAGGTACACAATCCCTTTATTCGGTATTTCTCATACTTCTATCGCAGTTATGTGATCATCGCCATAAACAAAGCTGAGTTAAAGTTAATTAAGTTATTTTTTTCACTATGCTGTGTCGCTGATCAAATGAAATGTTCCACTTACCATTAAATGCTAACAAAAACACACCATTGCATATAATAATTATCTTGCAAAACATTTAATACTGCTCACCAAATGAAAAGTATTGGGTGATTTTCAGTTGGTATTCTTCAAAAATTGAATTTATATATGTATTTGCATTTTTTATGGTAAGAGAAGAAATTGTAATATTTTATTACAATAAACGCCGAGCGTTTCCCATGAATTACTCTTCTCGTGACTGAATTACGAACATAACTAAGGTACAATTCCTTGTATAAATCCATACATGTCTTCACGGTTTTCGTATCAATCTTTTTTCGTGCAACTCTTTGGCGATCTTGTTCACGGATGTGGTTATATGAAATCTCCTTTAGTAAAAGTGGTACTGAAAAAGGGATAATGAGTTAAAAACATCTTCTAAAAAGCTAATGTTCTTGTTTTAGCGTTTAAATTAACATTTTTTTAATCATGTAAATGAGAAAAGCAAGGGTAAATTATCTATAACTTCAGCTTAGCTTGTGAGACTTTCCAAGGAGGTAGCTTGCTTATCGTATATATGAGCTAATGGGCAAAAAGCAACTACGATATTCATGAACCTTATGCTCTTAGCTAAAGAAAAAATTTAAGTACGAGTTTCCACATGTTATTTAAATAAAAGAAACATTCGGAATGAATTGTTGCATGACTCGATATGGTATCTGCGCCACTTTAATTTAGGAGGAAAATATGGCTCATAAAATGTTTCGCGTTTTCAGATGAAATCATGCTGTATTTTAACCTTATATTACCTCTGTTGAGTCAGATTATAATTAATCGCGTTTGTTGAAGCTTTACCTGTAGCTGAATTCTGAGAACTATTAGAATAGATGGGAGGGACTTTAGTGGGAAGGCAGTTCTTACACAATATGTATTCAGGATGAAGGAACGAAAGGTATATAAATATCTAAACTGAAACGTGATTTTGCAAATTTTATTGATTTTTATTATGTAAATTGATAAGTAGTTATGATGCTATTGAGAGTGGTAATTAATTTATGTAACGTAAAGACATCATAACACCAATTTGAATGTATGTTTCAGTAAATTGGAACAGTTGGCAGCACAAATCTCAGCGGGGTATTACTGCGCATGCGCACACGTTCACGTCTCGAGTTGTTCGTGAATCTTCTGCGAGAGGATCATCGAATCGGCTGCTGTTCACGGATTCCGGGACATTCCCAAGCCAACCGACGCTATGGATACTACAGCTCATTGCACAAGGTATGTTGAAGAATTACTTTTTTTCCTTTTAAAAGAAAGTAAGTTTAGAATGTATCTTTTTTCAAACATGAAAATATTCCGAAAGTATGAAATTGATAATTAGGTACTTAATACACGTACCCGCAGTTAATAAGAACGAAATAAAAACACTGGAGTATTGACTGAAAGCTATTTGCAATATCAGTTCGTGTTCTTGATTCTTTCACGTAAATTATTTTGCGTAATCGACTGAGGATAGGAATATTACCTGGTATATCACTGCCTTAAGGTTTTTTGTATAATGTGTAATTTCTTAACCCTTATATGAGCCTTAAAACCTGGTAACTGTTGGAGTTGCTTTTTCGTGGGTCTGAGTATCTTGGTTTTCTTCTCAGCTGTCTATCAAGAGAAGAATTTAATTGTTCGTACTTAATCTTATCTGCGGTTATCAACAGATTTTAATTTTTATGATTCATTTGAATGACAACACTTCTTTTAAGTTGTTTAAGGGAATCTATTAATCAGGCAATAATATATGCAAATATTTTGGAATTGGCGATCCAAACGTTTCTCGTATATGGCGATTTCGTCNTGAATGACAAAAATTCTTTTTAGTTTTTTAAGGAAATATATTAATCAGGCAATAAAATAAGTTAATAATTGGTAATTTGCAATCCAAACGTTTCTCGTATAAGGCGATTTCGCCCGAAATTTGAATCTATGTGACACATGACCTATATTAACTAAGAACCTACTGAGGTTAGCTTACCGTGTGATGTGCCGTAATTTAATCCTCATTTCCTGCAACACGCAGAGATGAAACGGTTACTAATTCTTTACGGATTAAAGGAAAAATTAACAAGAAAACGAATATGTAAATAACCTATGCTGGGTGCTAGCATATATGGGATAAGTGGTCTATTGCGAAAGGGTTTGTCTCTTAACTACAGCATTCAAAGTAGGGTGATTATTATTTTCTGTGATGAAACTGAGATGCGATATCATTTATAAAACCAATGAAGGTGTGGCTTTTATTGAACTGTTAGTCCGTAGAGGTTCTACGAAAACGATTTATTGATTATAATTACCTGCTGTGGGATCGCCTGCGCCTCGGTAGGTGGCGCATGTTTCCCGAAATATAAATTGGGGATTGCCACACTGCTTTTCAATTTAAAAACCAATAATTGCTCTTTTGATTGGTTATGCATAGAAATGCGTGAAAAAGAACTTGGGAAATAACGGATTGCGCCTTGGAATATTTCCATGGAGAAACAGGTATGAACATTCTGAAGAACAACTTGAAGGATGTACTCGCCTTTGCCTACGATGATTCCCGAACAGCATGTCTATTTGCACCGGCACGAAGGATCAATTCTTCAAAGCAGTCACACAAAAATGGAAGATTCGGGTTTGTGTCTTGTGGTGTCATCAAAATTCTAAGATTATTCTTGAAATATACTATCATTTTACGCAACAGATTATCGGCATAAGACATTATTTTTTGCTAATGGTTAAAAAAATCATTTCACTCAGAAAAATATTGGAAGTTCGTTAAGGGTTCGGAGGTTTTCTGTGACGAATTAATATACCCGAAAGATTATTTTCTGTACCCAGGTTAACTGTTCAGGACGAATGAATTGTTATAATTGGTTATTGCTTATTGGTTTCGTTTATGGCTTTGATTTTTTGTAGCTACTGAAGTATGTGTAATGCTGAACATTGATATTTTGGTCGATCTCTTACACCAGAACGCTGTTTAAGTTCATAAGCCCAAATATATTGTGGAAGATTTCCATATCGTTAATAAGGAAAATATGTACTTTCAGGTAATGAGAGATGGAGTAAATGGAGGTACATGGTATAGTAACAAACAATAGGGAATAAAAAGATACAATTAGGTCTAATACTCTTCTTAAAGAGCTGTATGTGTGTAAATCTATTCTTATCTCCCATTATCAATAGAATGAATATCAGTTGTGAAATATGATTACGATATTTTGTGTCCTTATGGTTGATAGGAATAAAGTTTATATTGGTGGCATTGATTGAATTCACATTTTTTTCTGATCAGAGGGCAGCACCACCTTCCTGAGGAATTATGGCGGATGCGCACGAGACCCGAGCGCCGCCAGTGGCCAAATAGCATACTGAGGAAGAGGAGAGACGCTGATGTCTACGATTGCTGAACTTTGGGTAATATTGTGATGACGTAAGTTGTGTCCTTTACATGCAATGGAACTTTATGCATGTCTAGAAAGTAGCGACTCGTAAAACATTCATTTTTTTGGGTACCTTAGTTTAAATATTTCCTCAATTTTTTTTTGTCTGCCCCAACAAGGAAAAGCAATCGCATTAAATTAGCAAAGTCCAGGGGTACAAAATTATTAGGTATATGTAGTATACTATAATATCAGGTTTGACTATCAGGGANAGGGCTTTTAATGCATCAGTAAGGAAATATCAGTTGATTTAGCGAGCGCAATATCGCGTTAAGACGTTGAGTCTTAACGCGATATTAAGATACGCGATTGAGTTAAGTGATTCCAGGATATTTTACCGGACACGTATAGATATTTTTTTCTCCTATTCCTGATACTATTAGATATACACATTAGCCAATTTAGCAGTTCTGTGTATTATTCATAACTCCCTTATGCTACATGGCGCCTTAAGTGGTGCAAATATAAACGTAAATTTATTCAGCGTAGTTCTATGTTGTTTTCATGGCGTTTCATCCGTCTCAGTTGAAGGTAGAACTCGATTTTCACCCTATATTTTTCAAGAAAGTAATTAGTAGTATTTTTGTAAAATTTAGAGCTATTACTGTCAATTACTCTTCGGAATTATTTAGATGAAGTGGAAAAAAAGATATATTCCAGGACCATCGAAACACAAGTGAACAATGTAAATGCAAGTGTGCACGAAATAATCGTTAAGACTTCGTCAGTTTGAACCAGAGTTGCGCTAGTTAAGGTCAACGAAATGAGGGAACCTGGGGAAATAAACTGCATTTCTAGAAGCATCGAATATTTTCTTTGCTGATACATAATCTTAAAGCGTACAAGATTCATCAATTTCTAAGTATGATTTCTAAAGCTTCTCTTAAGCAGTCTTCCATCTGTGAGTATTATTCCTTTCCTGTTGAGAAATGTAGCGGGTCTTTCTGAGAATGAACGTTTAATTTTAAGTCCCGTATTGTTCCATAAACTGATTTTACGTAAATCTAGTTGGTCCTGCCGACGGCTTAAGGACTAACGAGATCTCTATGGTCGTAATAGCCGAGGAAATCAATGATAAAATCTATGAAACATAAGATTATTTTATATATAGATACATTTCGAAATAAGAATTGTGGAAGATGTAAAGCCGCTTTTTCCTGCGAGTGCCACCTCAGGGTATCCATTCGATATTCTACAACCTCAGACAGATAGTACGAAGAAGTATTGTGAGGTAAGTACCTCCTAATTCGTGAAATTCTTGAAGCTTTGGGGATCTTTTTCGAGGACAAATGCCAATACATAAAATATATTCCTAATAAAAGATGTTAATGCGAAGAGAAAAATGAGTTGCTCGGTTTAAGATGCAACTGTTTCATGATACGTATTGATCTGTAGATTAATCTCTCTGGAGGTTTTGGTTTGAAACGGCAGCCCTCCATCAATAGTTCTTCTGAGATTTATAGGATTACTTGGCGACTAAGGGTCAAATTAACATTCTTAATTGTGTCAGAATACTAGGCTTGGGAGAGTTACTCAGAAGTCTTCACGATACNTCCAACAAAGTAATTAGTAATATATTTAATGAAAGATTTATGCGATCAATGACAAATATCATTGTGATACTGCATCGAGACCAGTGTAGGAAAGTCCACTCCTATGAGTGAATAATAATAATAATTGTTTCAGTCCTAATGTCATTATCGGCACCAGATCTTGACGTCGAAGCCTTTTTAAGAATACTTAGCATTCTCACATCTAAATTTTTTCACTTAATCTTATCTAATTGTTTGCGCTTAATCTCACGTTATGTCCACAGATTTTCATTCTTTTGCGATATTAATTGCATGAGAAAAGTTCATAGATATCTTTAAAAGAAAACTATTTCTCAATAATTATAACAGTAAAAATTCTGGAATTGGGGACTTAAATGTTGTTCCTATAATTACAAGGTGATTCCGTCACAAAAATTACATTTATATGACTCATGACATACATCAGCAATAATCCAGTTAAGTTAAGCTGTGTGATGTACCTTAATTTGATGCACTTTTATTGCAACTCGGAGAGATTAAACGACTAGTAATTCTTTGTGGATGGAAGTAAAAATTAAAAAATTTAATGAACAAAATAATTTGAAAGTAATCCATGGATGATGCTAGCGTTCATGAGATGAGTGGTTTATTTCTTAATTATTAGAGTTCGTTTCTTTATCATGGCATTGAAAGAAAGACCATTATTATATTAGATGATGAAAGGGAGTTGCAATATGTTTTATGAAACTAATATTGGTGTGGCTATTCGTTACCTGTCTCGTCGTGGAGGTCCTATGAAAAGAACTTATACTGCCTGCGTGACTCATAGTTTTACAGTCATAGATTGCGCATCCCTCAATGTCTTGTCCATTTTAAAAATCAGTGTTCTCAGCCTTGCTGGATTTTTATAGGAAATGTAGGAAAAATGACTTGATAAAAAAGTAGTTCGTTTACGAATATTCCCAAGAAGAAAAAAACCATTTCGACATTCGAACTATTCTTGCTCAGAAAGGAAGTTAAATGAAAACAACCCAATACACACCCTGCCTTATACGGACGCTCTTAATTTGGTATAGAGGAAGAGGACCTAATCAGAATTCTAATAGAATGTTGATATACCAAGAGAACGATGCGTTGAAATGTCTTCGTTTATTATTACCCTGGGTATTTTAAGTTACCTCTCCGGGTAACCAAAGCTTCCGGGTATTTCAATTTATAATATTTT
>KZ309276.1:144382-160080 GCA_000376725.2 Ladona fulva | reverse complement strand
CTATTCGATTAACCTCTAAAATTAAACAATTTCTTAAAAATAAATAATTTTAAAATTATAAAAACGCCAGTTCTTTAAAATGAACATTTTGATTTTGATGAAAAACATTCCTTCACATTTAACCATAATAATTGTTTAAATTGATAATTCCATCACTTAATATCTGAGGTTCACTTAATAGAGAATATAATGCTGAAAAGGCATGCAAAAGGAAACCTTGAAAGTGGAAATAGTATCTGTGTTACCAAATTTCAAAAACACTGTTTCGAGAAAAACGAGTTTAAAGATTTTGTTATGAATATCTATCATAAACTATAACCTTACGATTTTTACTGCTTATCTGGTGCATACAGCAAACATTTGTCTTTGTAACAATCATTTAGCTACATTTTTTCTCTCTACGAATTATTTGAGCCTCCATCGCACTGCTCAAGCTACGGACATAAATGTAGGCGTTATCCTTAAATTGCTGCTCCATTTCTATGTCTAATTCTTCCATTATTTTAGCTACAGTAGAGTAACATTCATATAAAATATCTGCAGTTATGTAGACGGCGAATTCGCTATTTTTTGCCGAAATTAGGGTGTTTAGGAACCAGGCGCCAAACAGTTGATTTCTTGTTGGTATTTTGTGTATGCTCTCCGATAAGACTTTCTCCAAGTATCCTCTTCATCAAAACAGAAACCGTCGAATTAATAACGATTTAGGTCCTATACCGAATTCTCCTCTTTACACGCTTCTCGAACAGTAAGTAAGAAAATAGCTTAACCCTTCTTACAGTAGCCATAACGAAAAAACACCACCTACTCCTTATACTCCACACCTTCACACAGGATAAAGGCTTGACCGCCATCAAAAATAAAGGAGCCCTCACCCTTTTTACAGACGCCACAACAGAAAAACCGCACCCACACCTCATCCACCCACACTTAATCCCCCCACACCTTCAGAAAAGATAAAAGACAGACCACTCATCTCGCCTATTCACTTCCTTTGTGGAGACCCCCCGAGGATGGAAGCCTTGCTTCCGAAATTGATCATTGGGCTTCCCAGAAATCGGTAATCCGGAGCTTCCCGTTTGTCTCTGAGCGCGAGTTCCGCTTTCCGAAAGACGTCTTACGGAGTGTTTTTATACATCTAATTCATATGTAGCCGAGTTCAACCCTTCTTTTTCTTACACCTATGAATAGCAGTTTGGTAGAAATATTCGCAATTTTTTTCCTTATATTTATAAAATAACGAGGCATTTCATATGGAATGACAGTGAAATTCATGTACATATATTAATTTTTTGTGTATTCATAGAGACAATGAGGGACTTTCTACGTTATTGATCTATTTTTAGCAGTCTGTTTAATTTACAATTGGAACATGGAATAATCGCTCTGATTATTCCATTGCATAACCATTTTAACCATTACATTTCTGTCCATGATTATTTAAAACATACATAACCGAAGTTACCGGGTTGAAAATAAAGGGTAATAATATGGGTTAATGGTCCTAGGAGATATGGGTTCGGGGTGCGAGGGAGCCTTACTAAATTGGTGGTATTGAGTTTAAAGTTTGGGAAGAGAAAAATATATTTAAAATGTTGTACGCTAAATGCAGGTAGGTTATAAGAGCGGATATTGGTATATATTCAATTGAAATATGATATAAAAATTGCTGAGTACTTGTTTCAGTATAGGCATATGCATTAAGTAATTTAAGAATGGTAAACAGAATGGTGCCATTATGATGGACATTTAGTTGAAAGGGTGGTATTGGAAGTACTGGGATAAGAGTTAAGAGGCGCTAGGAATTTCATGGGATATCCAGCTAAGTAAAATGCGCAAAACATATCATGCACAATCGTATGCGGGCTCAAAGAAACCAATCCTTTTTTACAAAGTTTTTGATTTTCACCTTATTTATTTTTGTAGAGTAGACAGCATAATTTTGCGGCAGTTACAACATTATCTCTAGCAGGATTTTCAGAATAATTGAAATAGAAGAGTGGAACGGAACTGGTAACTCTTACCTAATACAATATGTATCCACAAATGAGGAACTATAAGGAAATCAATTATCTAATCTGAATAAGATTAGATTGTAAGTTAAAGGAGTGTGATAATTATTACGCCAATGGATAGGCTATTAAGAAGGTAATCTCATTGATAGATAAAACTACGTAATAGAAAAAAGTTGTATTTGCCCGTAGGATGTAGTATATGCTTATTACAGAGCAGTTGGCAGCACGGATCTCTGTGTGAATTATTGAACATGCGCATACGTCCACAAATCGAGCATTTGCTCGTGAATCTTCTGCGNAGAAATTGTATATTCCCGTAGGATGTAGTATATGCTTATTATAGAGCAGTTGGCAGCACGGATCTCTGTATGAATTATTGAACATGCGCATACGTCCACAAATCGTGCAGTTACTCGTGAATCTTCTGCGGCAGAGGACGTTCGAATTGTCAACTGTTCGCGTATTCCGGGACATTCCTAATCGAAGCAACGATTTGGATACTCCACTTGCATTATCTGTACAAGGTATGTCTATAAATAGATCTTATTCGTTTATAAAATAAACCATTGGAGTTAATGATTGATCATTTCCTTTAACACCAAAGTAACTCCGAAGGTAATTACCAATAACTAGGTGCGTATGATTATTTCCTTAACGGTATAGACTTACAACTTATAGATTGGACTGATATGAGGCGTATAACCTGGGGTATTACTGATTCAAATTTCTCAATCTCATCATAAAGCGCTAACGTGTTGAAAATTTCCTTAGCTTGAATCATGACCTACATCAACAAAGAACCTGTGGAGTTTAGCTGGCAGTGTGAAGTACTTTAATTTGATTCCCATTTCTTCTAATAGGGTGAGGTGAAAAAATTACTAACATTTTGCAGATTAGAGTAAAATCCGTTAGCAATTTATATGAGAAAAATTCATGCAAAATACTTGCGTTTATGAGATTAATGGTTCATTGCGTAAATATTGCGGTATGTTTCATAGCCATGGCATTCAATGAAAAGTGATAATTTTTCTAAGGGGATATTGAAAGGAAGACGTAATATGTTTTATAAAACCAATGTAGGTGTGGCATTTAGTTACCTGTCTCGCCGTAGAGGTCCTATGCGAACGACTTATTGATTATCATGACCAACTATAGGACCATCTGCGCCTGAGTGCGTGACGCAGGGTTTTCCAAATATGTACTTAAGACTATAAAAAATGAAGCTCTCCCAGAAGTTTGCTCGTGTAAATTATTCAATTTCTTTTATATTTCTCTATAATGGGTAAAATTTTCTTCGGAATGGAAGTGTTCTGGGCTTTGTTGTAGCAAAGCTACTAACGATACCGTCGGAAAGTTTGCCTTTCCCTGTCTCATGACCTACATCAACAAGTAACATGTAGAGATTGGCTGGCTGTTGCGAAGTACGAATATTTAAACCATTTTTCTGTAACAAGGTGAGATGCAACAAAATGTAATATCTTGCAGATTTTAGTGAAAATGAATTAGCAATTTTCATATGAAAGTAGTCCCTTAACGATGTAAAAGTAGAGGAGATGAGTGATTTATTGCGGAAGTATTAGTATTGGCTTCATTTATATGGTTTTCATTGCCCGGCGCATTTTCTACTCATTGATTAATGGGAAAGGCGGGAAGTTTATAACATTTATTTAAGTGTGGTTTTTACTTAACTGTCTCGCTGTAGAGGGACTGTAAGAACATCCGCGCCTACGTGTGTTAGGCATGATTTCAGAAATATATTACTATGGATATAATTATCTAAATGAAATTAAAATCCTTCGTAANGGATCGCGAACAGATATGTTGCGGGCATCGATATCTTAGTTTTTATTCGTGGGTATTGAGCAGGTAGGGATTTTATCGTACGCCCTTAACAATCCCTGAGCATATCCAATGACTTTTATACTTTTGTGAGCTTTATTCAATAAAACACTTCTATGATGTACTTAAAGGAAAAGTAATAGTCAGTTAATGGTATAAATAAATCTCTTAGAATCGGCTAACCAAACATTGCTCGTATAATCATAAAGCGATTCCGTCGGAAAGTTTGCCTTTTCCTGTCTCATGACCTACATCCACAAGTAACATGTAGAGGTTGACTGGCTGTTGCGAAGTACGAATATTTAATCCATTTTTCTGCAAGAAGGTGAGATGCAACAAAATGTAATATCTTGCAGATTTTAGTGAGAATGAATTAGCAATTTTCATATGAAAGTAGTCCCTTAAAGATGCAAAGGTAGAGGAGATGAGTGATTTATTGCGGAAGTATTAGTATTGGCTTCATTAATATGGCTTTCACTGCCCGGCGCATTTTCTTCTCATTGATTTATGGGAAATGCGGGAAGTTTATAACATTTATTTAGGTGTGGTTTTTAGTTAACTGTCTCGCCGTAGAGGGACTGTAGATCATCCGCGCCTACGTGTTTCAGGCATGCTTTCAGAAATATATTACTATGGATATAATGTAATACAGACGACACCATCAGCATTGTTTGGAATAGCGCGTCGCCTTATTGATTTTCTATGGTAACAATAAACCTTGGATACGTTCGTTGGTTACGTAAAGGCAAAGATTGAATGATAACTAAGAAGATTAAGGTGAACGCAAAGTGATGTTTCAGTTTCCCTTGAGTTCAACTTAAGGGGGTCTTCCTTTCCATCACAATCGTAAAAGTATAAGTTCCTTTTTGGGATAAATATTTATTTGACACAACTGATTGTCAGCCTTTAGTCTTCATTGTCCAGTATTAATGCTAGAGTTATCAGTTTACCCCGAAATCAATGTCATAATTTACTGAAATGTAAAATATATAACGGCAGACAGATGTATGATAAAATGATATATCCGTTTGTTAAAATTCCGTAGCAATACTGCCACTATTGCTTCTTTAAGCATGATTAAAATATAAGAACTATTTGTACCGCTATTCATAAATAAAAACTTATTTCTGTTACCAGGTAGTACGTTACCTGTTCTTGATAAATCAAATGTTTTCATTGGTCCATGGGTAAATTAAAGAGAATTATGAATAATTTGCCTACTTTGGTCATGGTATAGCTCATGGCTGTGATTATAGAGACCTACTGAGGTATTAATAATGGCGAATTATGTCATTCTTTTTATCATCTCCTTGCTAAACGCTATGAAAAATGTAATTCAAAGGGATGCAATCATTAGAGGAGACATTCATAAAGAATGTATTCAAATAATATTGCATGGATCTTTTCAATGTATTCCCGCTCAGTTAAGAAAACAAGGGTTAACAGCTTCATATAGTCTCTTGCCGCCTCTGAAGAATTTGGCAGCAAATGGTATAAAATATGCGGATCAACGTAGACGTCGCACATAATAGTATATTGTCATATCAGTAGTTAAAATAGTTTGATATATTGTTACCAGGGTATTCTGGTGACTATTCTCCGTGTAACGCAAGTGTCTGGGTAATTAAATGCATTTTGTTAGTGGAAACATAAATAAGTATGAATGCACTTATTTTTAACTATGTCCACTATATTAATGTGTTGAGCCTTACATAGGAGGTGTATGCACAGTTTTCGATAAGGAATAAGTGTGGAATTTTTGGTCAACCTTATATAGTATAGAATGGGTGTTTTAGATTAGTTGGAATTACTGTTAGCCTGTTAAATCTCGTAATGTTTTGTATATTTATTTTAGTATCCAGATTGTGTATGTATATCTTTATTGCTGAATAACAAAGGAATATTATTCCCTAAATTATTATTTACGAAAATTAAGCATCTTAAAAGAGGAGTTAACCACATTATCAGAGGCATAGAAGACGCATCAAGTTTGTGGTATTTTTAATATGTGAAATTTGCATATAAAAATATATTATTATTTTAACAAATCAAATTTTTTACCGATGTAAATAATTATATTTTTCTTACTCTCCTGAGTAATTAGGGAGATTTTTATGGAAATTCAATGGAAATGTTTTTTAATTATGCTCAAGTAAATCCAGTAACAAGTACTCGAGTAGGCATGAATATTCAAAATACACCTATGAAAATAATTACTTTATGTTTTTTTTGTTAGAGATTATTGAGTAAGGCGTAACTTATATTGGATTTAAGATGTTTGAGGAAAAAAGTATTTTATGAGTTTTCATATGTAACATACAATATATGAAAACGTGTCTAATTTTTCTTGCCAAATGCTACACTTGATTGTTCACATTTCCCATTATAAATAGACTGAAACCAACTTCTTGTATGAAGTGAAAGTTCTACGTTGAGTGTGCAAAATGCATTGTTGGTTCACGGATTTGAGCTCTGTTGAATACGAGACTCACTATAGAAAATTTTCAGGATACAAATTCATGCTCTTAATAACCTCTAGCCTGCCTATCAACATTGCAGCAAACGATAAACGTCTATTATGAATGTAAATTTGTATTTACGTTAGCTAAATAACTCTCCCGAATTCATCCTATGCAAGAGTCTTACTGTACATTAAAACTAACATTATTGTTTTCGGATTGATGGGTGTGAATCGAAACCAGAATTTACAATTCAATCGATCACTTAAATGATATCATTCACGTTCAAAGTTATAGTAAAAGCAACTCGTAAATTCAAAGGATGTAGTCGGTATCTTTTTTGCAGATGTGTGTTTGCAAAACGAAGCGGTGGAATGGAGTTATTCATTTACATACATTTCGTTTAGTTTGTTTCGGAACATTGATATGGGTAACACTAGTTTCTGAAACATCGGCCTTTTTACATGAACGATCCTTTGTTGGTTGCATATTTATATTTCGTTTCTTTGGTGATGTCAATATATAAAAATAAAATCAGGCTGGTTGAAGGTAGTACACCTTATATTGCCCGTATTGAATGAAGTTGCGAAGTATTTTCAGATCAGAGGGCAGCACCGAGCTTCATGAGGAACTTCGGCGGATGCGCGTGTGACCCGAGCGCCGCCAGTGGCCAGTTAGCGTCCCGAGGAAGAGGAGAGACTTGCAGATCTCCAGGTACCTGGGAAAACTACAAATCTACAATTTAGAGTCGTAGTATTCCACAGTTTTTGAGGTAATTTTATTGATATCTCTTCACAAGATATATTCATTAATAGTTAATTAGGAACCCTCCAACAACGGATGTTATGTATTATCGCAGTTCTGATGAAAATAGCTCTCGCATTTGCAATTATTAGGTTTACTCTGTACCTAATTAACTGATTAGGTAATTTAATAAGTCATCATCTACTTAACGTAATCCATATAATTGGTTAATAAAAAAGTACGGCTCCTGCTGCATTGATAAGGATGTATTAATGTATATGTATCTCTTATACTATCCGATCTTACCCAACCGAAGGACTGTCTTTAAACATCACGAGGAGCATTATTTATTGGAGTATTCTTTTAAGAAATATTGTATTTCTTGTGTGAGACGATTTTTTGTAGGATATTATTATAATAATAAGCTACACCTTATCATCCGCACTATTTTTGGTCGACACCAAGCTGCAATCATAGTTTATCAAAGGAAATTGTTGTAGTTATCTCTTATACCTTCTAATCTAACCCAACCGAAGTGCTGTTTTTAAACATCACGAGTAGCATTATTTATTGGAGTATTCTTTTAAGAAATATTGTATTTCTTGTGTGAGACGATTTATGTAGGATATTATTCTTAAAATATATCTCCTTTCAAATTTTAGTTAACAATTACCCTCGATCTATAGTTATTTATGGTTAAGCTTATATAACATAATAATAATAATTAATACTCTTATAGTAGTACATTAATAGATTAAAAGAATTTTTTGAAAGTTGTCTGCTACTATTGATAAACGATTTCGTTTTTTCCAGGGACAGATTGAATGTAGGAACGTAGGAATACAGAGTCACAATGTGTATGCAGACACAAAATAATCTTCTGCTGAACATATTTTAGTCTCGTAATAAGAAGAGAATATTTGGTGGTTTGGTGTAATCTAATTCCTAGACTACGCAACAAGACTGTTAGTAATAGCGATAGTATTTTCGGAAGTATAGAAAAGCTTCTTCTTAACTCTGATTCAACCTGTCAGCAGGTTGTTTCCGTTAATTTGTACAGGTCTCCACCTCTATAAGCACGAAATTGCAGCTTAATCAGACACATTATTACCACGTCGCGAAACGTACACGTAGCCAGACCATCTGCATAGGAGGCTAGTAATCAAAACACTATACCAACACATTCTACTGTGGGCTTAATTAGCAGAAAAATTTCAACGGAAATTTTAGAATTACTAAAAACCTAAGACCAAAACAACACAAACCCCATTTAACTTTTGTTTAATTACATCTCCACTATCATTAAGAAAATAATTCTTTCCTATTTCCAGAGCAACTCTCTTGGTCTGTCTTTGCCAAAATGCGTTACATATATAACGATTTACTCATAAATGTTGTTTATACGAATAGAGAAAGGGTTCACTTGTACATACTTAAATGCTTATGTCTCATAATAAGTACCGTTTAGTTGATTATTCTAGCGGAACGTCTTTTTAAAACTCTAACAACCAATTCTTCCACCAATAGCAGAGCTACGTCTAGAGTGTATCTATGTATCTCGTAGATCATGGGTCATTGAATCATGGTGCATGAAATAGATATCCTCATAACTAAGGAATGGACACAGACAAGCAGTTACGGATACAATAACTTGCTCTTCAGTGTAATGCGGAGAGAGAAATGAGGAACTAGTTTGCAGCTGTTGTTATTTTATGATAGTGTCATATGATCAGTAGACTGTTTTCCCCAGTGAACTGTTGGATACTCCAATACTCCACCAATAGCTCTGCTGACGAAATAAGGCTTACTGGGTAACAAATGGGTGAGATGGTTTGCTTTCACTATCCTCAATTAGCCAGAAGTATAGGATCGCGAAAATTAGATGGAATTCTCCACAATACCCCGACAAATAAATATGCATTGCATTTAAAAGTAGAAACCAACAGAGTCCCCCTTTAAGTAAGGAGAGACCATGCAATCTAATTATTCATTATTTTTCATACTTCAAGACAAATCGTATCATAACCGTATAAACATAAAATCTGAATCAAAAGCGAATAATTTAAATATATTTTTGGAAACCTATTTTGCTAAGAAAATATTCCACTTATCATAAAATGCTAACCAAAACACACAATTGCACGCAAACGGTCTTCAACAGAACTGTATTACTTATCTTACTGCAAAGAATTTGGTGATTTGAAGTAAATATTCTCAAAGTATTTCACTACAGGTAATGAAAGAAAATGAACTTTACTTCTACATTATAATAAGCTCTAAGAATATCCTTTTAGAAATAATAAATTATAATGATCCTATCAGACGAATCAGAGTTACCAAGATTTTCACTTCTAATCGAACAACAAATTTAATGTAGTAATGGGGAAGCGTCAACCTTCCATAATTCTAACTCCGTCTATCCAAGAATTACCACATCTGATGAGGAACATCGGAATATATGAATATTAAATTAAGTATGTTTTCCATGAACAGTAGATTCAATTCGATGAGTTCTAGCTTTACCTAGTGGAACGCCATAGGGAAAGAAAAGATACCATCTTGTTTCCACAGAATTTTCCTTTCGACTGGTCCTGATGATGTTTCGCGAGAGTCGTCAATGGACGAATATAAAGTTATTATGGAAAGTAAAATTTATCCTTACATTATCTCTCTGAAAGTAGATTCTCTGTCCGTTTGTTAAAGATGTTCGAAGCATTGCGAAGAAATATCACTTCCTATTACTAACCTCTGCATTTTTTTATGGAACTTTTACTAACCATCCAGGAATTACTGGAGCTCTAACGGAACATCGAGTCTCAGATTTTCCTGTAGAGAAGAATGATATATTCATTCCTCTTTCCTTTCGGGTTGGCATCGCTGCTTGGAGTATTTGGTGCCATAACACTTTACGTATATTTACATATGCATAGTAAGAAACCCATTCCAGTTAAATACTAGTGATGGTAGTGGACAAAGACTTGGTTCAAAAAATATTTGGTATTTCAATATTACCTTTCTCTTTCATTCTATCTTATTCATAGAAATTATTTAACAAGGACAGTCATTCTTTAATCCTTCATTTTTAGTGTTTTTACATGTAAAATGCTGCAAATACGAGTACGAGATATGAGTAATGGTAGTATATTGGCACTAGTGTGGCTAACCATTTCTAAAAAGGGTTCATTTGTCTTTCTTGTCAAAGAGGTTTTATGGATGTCATATTTCTGAATTTTGAAGATTTGTCAATGTGCATCCATAGCTTTGAACGATTCTGCGGTTTTCTATGTATCGTAATTTATATCCATTGATTTTTATATTTATTTTCATCTTCACTGCAATTTGGCCTTTTAGCCAGGTGACAGTGCTGGAGGGGAGCATAACATATTAAACATAGTATTGCCCGGCATTTGCCCAAGGACGGTAGGGAAACCCCTCCAAAAACCTCCCGTAGGCAATACATTACATATGACACATACAATTATGTACATACACAGTTAAGATATAAACATTAGCTTATCATAGAAGGTTAAACTTAAATAATGACATGGAAAAATTTATAATAATACAATACAAGGATAATATTGTTAGTGTATAAGCTAGCTTACATGGTAGATAGTCCATATAGTCATGTACATAATATTAAGTTATAATTCAAGAGGCTAATTCTACACACTATAAAGTTACATAAAATTAAATTCCAGCTTTAAACTATGGAAGATTAATGATTAAAAATAGATTTAAGCTTATTTTTAAAAATTTTTACATTTTTCGGCATTGGAATGAGAACTTCTCCAGCTAAAGCGTTCCATTCTCTAATACCCCTATTAACGAATGAGTATTTCGCGATATCTGTTTTCTGTTCGCGTTCTTTGATTTTTAATTCATGATTGCCTCGTCCTATATAGCTAGGGAGCTTAAACCTGGATTTCAGTTCGTCCCACCCCTCCGCGGAATTCCATGCTTTGTACATCCCGGCTAATCTAAATATTTTCCGTCTCGACTCTAATGCTTCCCACTTCAAATGAGCTAGCATTTTACTTACAATTTCTATTTTCTTGTGTTTGCCAACTACGTACCTAATCGCCTTTCTTTGCACGCCTTCGAGCTTTTTAGTAAGACCTGTTTCGTGGGGATCCCAAACATTCGTTCCATATTCTACTATCGTTCCATTTCTACGATGTTTAATTTCCGATGTAAATTTTACATATCGTAGGCTTGGATTAGGTATGAATAAGTCCCACCAAGTATTGTTAAAATTATTTAATAATATATACAATGTGTTACTCCTTTTATTGTTTTTTTTCAGGTAAAGTACTACTAAAGGAAGATTAGAAGGAATTGGATTCTTAATCTCTTTATTTGCAGATCAAGTGTCTTCTGCAGCAAAACGGAAAGAATTCAATTAAATACAATTACATTGATAAAAACTCTGTCAAGGCCATATATGGTACTAACGATTCAAAGGAACGTGACTGACCATACAACGGAGTAAGTAAGTCCTTTGAAATGTCTGTGTTATGCCTGTTTTCCAATATGTGTTACGCAAAATAAAATGTGTATGAGTTGACGAATGAGTGTTTGTTCTCTTGTTATTGTCCTTCAATCTTTATCTCTCTGTGTTCGGTAACTTGAATCTTCGCATTTTTGTTTGTATGCACCTGCTTGAAAATCTGTGTTTAATGTCTTATTTACTTAGAAATACTTATCTTAAATTTTTATCGACGTCTTATGGAGATTAAATTTTTTATGTTTTGTGAATGTTAGCGAGACTACAGCCTATTGGACCTAGTAAGAAATGTTCCCTCGGTGGAGTTTTTCATCATTTTCTCGAATGATTCTGCGTGCATAAATATATTCAGTTTCTGTGTTTCATGTTTTAGTATAGTGGTTTGGTATTTTTGTATACATTGGCAGGGATTGTATTTAATGATTTTGAGTTTCCTACCGTTGAGTGTTGAGTCACAGCTGATGTGTACATTCAGAAGACTGGGAATTCGGCTGTGTTAGGAAGCATGTTTGTGTCATACGGGATGATTGGAATATTTCGCAAGAAAAGATAGACCAGTCTCCCCAAATCTGCATTCTCTGATCGAACACAGAAAAATGATTCAAATGTAAAAAAATCTTCGCGACTATAGCTGTCCATATTTTCCACAAAATTCTCGAATTGTAAAACTCGTAGATGCATATACGGTTATACTCCAGACGCCCTTACGCATTCACCCACCTTTCCCTTAAATATCCTGAGAAGGATTCTGCTGCATTCGAAATTAAGAAAAAAGGGGTGAGGATAGAACTCACAAGGTACGTATAAAAATGAACCTGGATTCTGAATGTGGTCTTTCGGTGAGTAGCAAACTCTATATATTAAGTAGAAAAGGATAAACTTGGTAATTTTCCACACAATATTTATTTGCACGACCGGTTTCGCCACCGGAGTGGCATCATCTATATTGTGTGGAAAATTACCAAGTTTATCCTTATCTACATAAAATTCATTATTGGTCCTTTAAGATTCATACCAACTTACTTACGCATTTTCATACTCAAATTTACCTTCGTTATTCCATAGATGCGTCGATCTACAAGCACAAGTCCATCTCATTCTGGCTAGGTGAGGAAAGTAAGAGCAAACTACGTCACTCCTCATCTTGCCTAGTAACCTTTTTGGCGGCTAATGGTGAAGGAGTTTAGGATTCAACCAGAATTTGAGCTCATTGTTCTATCGACTTAATGTATTTCGTTGCTACCATGACTACTGTCATACTTTCAATTCCCTTGGAATTATTTCGGTACAGAAAGTAGAGAGCTTTCGATATTATCACTGATTAACATTCCCTGTGTTATCCGCTTAGTTGATTCGGTATCGATGTCATATACTATTTTAACATATTTCATACGGCAAGGGTGGATTTAAGCCATCAGAGGCCTTATCCGCACAGATCAGTTTGAGGTTAGGAATTAAGAGTAGAAATTCGAATTTTTCTTGAAATACTTAAATACACATTCAATAGAAATCTAAATTGATACACTACGGCGAGAATGAACAAACAAGTANACCCTTGGTGTTTTTACATTAAATATTTGGTTAAGTAGAAACAGTTATATATTTTTCTTAGTTTGATACGAAGTATAACATATGATGTCAATTTATTTTCAATTTGAATCCCTATACTACTATACCTACTGTGTCTGCTCAAATATTTTAATTTTTTCCACTTATATAACTCTTTTTTTAGCACCTCGTAGCATGTATAGTTATATAACTGACTATTCGTTGCAGCAACATCTTGCAATGTCACGGGTCATTCGATTCTTCTTTTTAAGACAAGGTGAGTACATTACGTAAGTATTCTAGCGAATGCTTCTCCTTGATATATCTGGCATACACATTTACCTACAGTCATAAATACAAATTTTAAATTACGGAAGAAATATTTACGGATTACAGAAAAAATTTTAAATTCCGGAATTCTAAGAAAAATATGATTTCTCTAATGCGATCATTTAACCTTTGCATGAAATATATTGGAAAAGAGAAAGCTTATGCATATCAAAATAAAATTCTTCTCAGTTAACAAACTCCAATGAATCTCATCGCAATAATCTCCTGCCTTGCTCGTTTATTGTTATTAGCGTCTCCTAGAAAGTTTTGATGGAACATGTTACGGTTATACCATCTCTGTTCCCATATTCGTCTTTCTCAACCGAAAATAATTTAATACCAAGTGATATTGATAGCGTGCTAAAGATAGAATTGATGTACCATTGTAAGCAGATGATAGGTACATTGCAGTTGTTATTCCGGTGGCGTTGAGACTCATTCTGATGCAAGTTCCTCTTTCGGAGAAACCTACTACTACTGAAGCAGTTAAACACCATCCTACATTAGTTCGCGAGACATTCTATATAGTACAATATACTTAGAAATCACCATTGGGAAGAATACTTGCAGCTTTATGTTTACCGGATACCTGTCAGCAGGGATATTAAATGCAAGCAATGCGGGCTGGGAAGAGTGCTGATTAACACTATCAATTTTCACAATATATTCTAGGCGCTGCAAGGTGGTGATGAGCCCGTTCGGAAGGTAATGACTAACGCTCCGACTTATACGATACATTAGCTGCACCTAAAGGAATTCGAGGTAGGGAGGTTCTATTTATAGGGATCTCAAACCTCAAACGTGTGGCGTCTCCTTTTCGGGAAGAGGCGAATAAGGAGGGAGATGACAAAAAGGATTACATCTTGGTGTATTCTCTCAGGGCGTTTGGCCCTCGTCAAGGGTGCGGTAGGTTCGGTGGCCAAGGACACGGGTTGCTCTCGGCTGCGGGTAGTGGCCCATGTTGGTGTCTACGATGCCTGTCACTGCGTTCCCGAGGATATTCTAGGTTCTTTTAAAACCTTAATTCCGAGGTTAAGCGCGTGCGGGGGTCGTTTGGCATCGATGTGCGGCTTTCTATCTGCAGCATTGTGTCGCAGAAGGACTGTACCCATGTTGTTCGGAGACAATAGTTGGACTGAATGAGAGGCTATGGGAATTCTGTCGGGGCATGGGAGCTGACTTTGTGGTCCTTCGGCCGACCCTTCGATCGTACCCTCTCGCCTGGAATGGTTCTAATGTTCACTATATTGCTGATACGATGAGCGAGATGTCTCTTAAGATTAACGAGCTCTGTAAGTATTTGTTTGCATAAAGGATATTTCAAATAGTTTGGATGCTTATAACTTAAGCGAATGAGAAAAGCGAATCAATACGAACATAGTAAAGAATACCTTAAATCGTCCTGTAATAGGTGATCATGATTTACAATGTGTCACTCGGGATTCATATAACGTTAACAGTTTATATATCGCTGTAATAAATTGTAGGAACATCAAAATAAAGACGCCGAAGTAGAATGTTTCGACAAAGCTAACGATTCAGACATAATCGTAGGAACAGAAATCTAGCTAACTAATGAAATCAGCAACTACGAAGTATTTCCTAAAGAATTCAAGATCTATTCTAAAGATCGTCAGGATAAAATAGGTAACGGAATTTTCCTAGTGATTAAAAGTGCACTCCGCAGTTGCCCACATTCGTTTTTAACCGGGAACATGGAGGAAAGGGAGGGGATTTTATCTTCCTCATATCGACTGTCTTACACACGTAGTAAAGAAATGAAAGATAGTGACTCCTGTAAAGGTTTATAAAGTATAACGCAAAGAAATTCGCTACATCTGAAAGTTGAAGAGTATACCAGGGAAATATGCTTATTAGATCTCCTACTTACAAGTACACCCGAGCGAATAGTAAATACAACTGTTTGCAATGGAATACCAGCTCACAAAGCCGCTGTTAATGATGTGAATATTTACTTAGTAAGGCATCAAAAACCTATGCGCAGAATGTATCTGTATTTAAGGGCTGAATTTAAAGAATATAGTGATCAACCTATATAAAAATGTTTACTTCTACAAAGCGTGCGCGATGATTCTAAATACCGGCAACGGTACTTGTTTTTACGGGGAATGCGTGACATTCAGGACATGCGTGAAATTTTACTCTTTAAATATTCTAAATAAAATAATGATCTTAGGAGGTATATTAATAAAACTAGAAAAGTTCTTAAGAAACAGTGGCGTATTCATACAAATT
>KZ309276.1:122649-133108 GCA_000376725.2 Ladona fulva | reverse complement strand
AGAACAGACGCAGTATTCCTAGATTTCAGGAAGGCTTTTGACACAGTGTCTCACGTAAAACTAATTCAAAAGCTAATTGCCTATGAGATCGACAAGAAAGTGGTCGGATGGATAAAATCTTTTCTCGTAAGCAGATCTCAACGAGTTGCATTGGATGCACACACATCGATCCATATAATTCGAAACCGTAAGTAGTAAGTAACGTTAATAAGGAGAGGTAATGAGTATTCACGAATTGACATAAAACGCCTAAAGTTAACTTTGATCGACAATTTCGCCGTAGTGATTATATTCGCATACATGAAGTACCAAACATGAAAAACAGCTGCAATATTACTCGAAATTAACTCTGTGATTGCTGAGACTGTGGAACGCTTTAAATTTAATGCCCCATTGGAAACTCTTAGGATGTATCGCATAAACCAAATGCAGTTTCTTTATTCACCATCGTTGCACAAGAAACAGTTCTAAAATCTGCGTGTTTGCAGAGATGAGAACGAAAGTTCACGTGAACGATGAATTACTCCTCACGGTGTTAGCGAGGCTTAATTCATCTTTTTGTGAAATATTAATTCCTCGCAATAGAAAAACGGATAATATTTTAATTGGGACAATGATATTTTCCATCATTAAGAATAATAAACAGTCATTCAGTTCCCTTTTTATAATTAGAAAAGAACACTTGTGACGATATACCCGTATTTGGAATTCCAATTAAGAACATTCTCTTAGTATTTCACGAATGCAAGTTGTTTGCTTGATAAGAAATGATGGTTTCATAAAAGCGATCCAAAAGAAAGTGAGGTAGAATGGATAAAAGGTCCATTAAAAAGCCAAATCAGGAGAAAAACTACAATACATTACTATATTTCCAAAAGTTAATGCACCAAATTGAATCGAATTTTCATTTTACATGTATATTAAATTTGATACCCCACAAGCCTCCTTATTGTGTACGTTAGTGGGTGTGAAGACAGGGGATTCACTAATATGAAATTTAGTTTCAGCTTTCCGAAGTAAGAGACCGAACATTTGTATCCGTTTTTGAGTTAAACTCACGAAATCCCTTCGAAACAAAGCGATGACGGTAAAAGGCGAAAACATTAATTAAATTACTTCCTTTTAAAAAAGGAGGTAATATAATTACAACGCGGTCGTTGTCTCCCTTCTCTTTCTTCTATCTTTTCTCTGACTGTAGTAGTATTAACTAAACTTTTATTAAAAATCCGCACCTTGCTTCTGTCGATTATTCAAAATGTGTAATTTATAGCACGACATTAGTCGGTTTTTTTAATTAAAAATGCGACATGAAAAAGATTTTAAAGTTCATAATACGATAACTTGTAACAAAAACGATACAACGAGGGAATAAAAATTATACATTCTCCGTACCTTTAATTGAAATACCGGACAGCCGCGATCCTCCGTCGTCTTCGGTGACTTCAAATGGACTTTTAAAACGGGAGATTGACTGATTCACAAGAGAAACATCGACCACACAACATCGAGTGCATTCACTTTCTAAAAACCTGGAAATATAAATACTCTATATTAAAAATTTTGGAATTAATATCCATCTTATTAATATATTACTCTGAAGCCATGGGCATTCACGCACTGTTACCGATGATTTGAAAGGAGAACTTCCATTGCTTTCAAAACAAAATTTAAGTTACCTCTGAGTATTATGCTATCTTTCTGTACCCAAGCTAATGACGTATCAAAGATCAAGTTAGAAATAAAATTTCAAAGAACGAGGTATTAATAGTTTTTGCTTTTATACACTTTTTAATGTTAATTATCTATTTCCAAAAGAAAACAAGAAGCTTCCTTGGAAAGCTAAATATTCATACATCGAACAATTCATGCATACTTAAAATATTCCCTTCATTTAAAATATAATTCATTAAAATTTGGAGTTATAGTGCGCCAGAAAAGTTACGTACGATGACAAGATATAATAATTATAAAATTATTATAATCCTAGAGTATCAATTCCATACATATATTTAAGTCACTTATTATAAGTGCTAGGAGGGATTCGATCTATTACGATAAATATTCTAATTATAGTTTCTGTTAGTACTTTGCAGTTTCATATCCGCTAAAAGTTACGTGAAATACTAAAAAAAATTATTTAAAGGCTTAATCCCACTCTTAACGGTAATACCAATTTAAAAAGATAAACAATTTCCCATGGATAACTATAGTATGGAAATTGATAACTGTTCCGTGCAAAATTCAAATTACGATAACCGTTACGTTTATGGCAGAACAAATGAATGTGCCTAAAGCAACTCGAAATAGGAAAGAGGAGTATTGGGATTTAATTTCCGGCGACGAAGTTAATGATGGAATAATTCGTTAAGTAAAATCTGATTCACACCACAAGATAATCAATACGAACTCAAGGAAGAAAGTTTACTTATCTACACTCTCAAGAACCATATCTTATGACATTCGTGAACTAAACGCACCAATTATACACGAGACAATGCCGCATTAAATTTCTGTCTTTATAGCTAGCATTTGCCACCAATTAGTTATTATAACGTAATTAGGTATGACTACATCACATGTTCTAGGCATGAGATGGCCGTCGACATCACTCAATTTAAATTCACGATTTCCGAGGTGAAGAATTTAATAAATAAGAAGCATAGGAAGTAATGATTTGTGAATTAAAAAATCTAAAGCAATGTACCTTATTCAAGTTTCTAAAGTCGTCAATGAGTTGCAATTTCAACTTAGGAAGGAAAACGTACATACCAGTAAGAATTTGAACCAAATCTAACGAGATTCGCGAAGTAAGTGCGCGCAAAACTTAATACGAATACAAAAGGAAAATGGAAGTTCGTTACTGATTTAATTGTCGACCAAACTTAACGTCGACCTCATGAACACGCGATCGTCACGAATTTTCACTACGCAACGGCCACACTTAACAGTTTTTCGGCTTGAAATAACAATAAAATGATTAACCGATTTTCCTCCAAAGATTCAATTTCGATCAAAGTATTATATGCAACTTACCATGGGTGCGAAGTCCTCCCGGCAGACCAGAAACATCTTGACTCCTTGGAAATTCTTCCTCTCTTTTTAAAATAAAATAGTACTTCATATATATTTACAATTTCAAAAATAGGAACGTATTACTTTACACTTTCTATCCCATTACCTAGCTTTCGAATTTCTCGCAATTCTTCAGATTAAAATTTCAACGATCCCATCGAGAAAAGTTGGAAGCAGGTCCTACCTGTACGAAATCTGCGCAGCAAATGAGAGCGAAAGACATGAGGATAAATCGAAACTGACATTTCCTGTGATTTGATTGGTCGAAACCGAATTCTCCGTCAGTTGCCCCGCCCACCGCCCGTGTTCAAACTTTCGATAATTATTATAGAAAAATTAAACTTCTATCTAATTCAGTAAGGCATCTTAAAAATCGCATTTTAAATTATTCTAAATATGAAATTTTTTTCAACTTCCATTTTTATGCTTTATAATTATTAACGACCGAACCATGGTGATAGCGGAAAATTCCATTGAGGACGACGATTAATATTCATATATTTATTTACGATAATCATTTGATTACATGTATTTATTATTTATATTATATTTCCGAATGAGTTCATGAGTTATTTAAGTAAACTAGAATGATTGGATTAATATTAATTAGATTACATATATACGTGGCTACAAAAACAATTGACTGTGATTAGCGCATCGTCTCAAATAAACTATCTCTGCTGTCACAATTGATGATATTTTATCAGAATAATTCACTATAATAAAACTGATACAACACTGAAGGAATCGAAAAATTAACTCCTAACTTTTCCACCATTAACTTTTCAGGTTATTAATGAGAATGATTGATATTATTTCACACATGCAAGACCCAAGAAGGGATACAAATCATACACATCGAAGCACATTTCTCTCTGAAACCCATTTCGAAACATTTGAAGGAAATCACAAAGTTGACCGCTTTCTGTTGATTGGTTGATGGTTTTATTACAAAGAAACTTACTCGCCAAAATTTAGCTGTGTAATCTTACGTCTGATGTCTTTAACACTCTTATTACTACCACAAGAATACGTAGTAGATTCTTTTCGAAGTAAACGAAGACCGCCACATGGAGAACCGGAACTAGAAACTTCGGTCACCTGACGTTAGTCACTTCTTATGACACGATATTTACGTCTTTCAGACTTTTCTAGAGAATCGGAATTCCTCAAAACCGCGGAAGTGTGTCTCCTTCTGGTTTTTCCCTTTAGAGTGTTTGTTCGATAAATACAACATGAAATGGACACACTAAGAAGAAATTATTGTCGAGAATGGAAGCTCTATTTTCATCGATTTCCCTTAAAACAGGTGTGTAACTCGTGGTAAATTAATCTTCGAGAATTCGAAGCCATATGTTGAACGAACTGAGTTCATACTGGAGTTAAAGGGAATTTATCGCACATGATAAAATTACGGGCAGTTGTGAAAGAACTGAAGGTAAGTGTTGCATGAAAGTGACATTTCCAAATTTACAGAAAAGGGTAAAGTCGTTTAAATTCTCGTATGTTATGGTGGCGTTTTCCTCTGAGAAAATACATTGATATATTCAGAATGCTGAATATCTTTGGGGGCGGAATTTTCAAAGAATATACCGAGCGATTCAATTTACACAATTATTCTAGGAAAAAATCGAACTTAGAGTGAGGGAATGTTTAAGAAAGAAACTACGACATTGAAATCCAGGTGTTAACCTCTGAATATACTAAATGCACTAATTCGTTTATAATTGTTTGATACTACATTGATTAGTTTATTTTCTTAGTTAAGATCTGTTTATAAAGTCATCAGCTTAAAGTTAAATTCTTTGTTCGACCAAATGAATGAAAGAGAAAAAGAGGATAATAAGAAACAATGTATCAACACCTTGGTTTATTTCTTGACAATTAAATCGACAAATGAAGGGTGCATTTTTCTCTTGCATTAAAACACTACAGAGAGTATCGCCATTCACAAAGATAAGCTGGTTAGAAAATAACTCATTTACATGGAAGAAGACCAAAATCCATTCGTTTGTAAAGCAATTTTCTTAACGCCAAAATACAACTTCTGGTCCATTTAAATAGCGATTCGGTGTATGAAACTCTATAGAAATTTATTCTATAGAGTTCTCTACATAAATTCATTCGGAAATATAATATGATAAATAAATAATAAATACATGTAATCAATTGATTATCTTAAACAAATATATGAATATTAATCATTATCCTCAATGGAATTTTCCGCTATCACCATGTGTTCGATCATACGTTAATCTCTCGTATCTGTTCTAGTGGCTATAGCGAAATATTATGAGACAAAATGGTAAAGGAAATACAATATAAAATATAGTGGTAGATCATGCACGCCCATGTCTTTAGAGAAAAAGACTTGTTAAATTGAAGTCAATTNCGTGGCTAATGGCGACCTCAAGTTGAGTTATTTTCGTGTGCCAATAATTTCCAGTCGAGGTGGATTGAACTTGTTCAACGTTAGTGTGTCTCCTTCTGGTTTTTCCCTTTAGAGTGTTTGTTCGACAAATACAACATGAAATGTTCTAAGAAGAAAATATTGTCGAGTGTAGAAGCTCTACTTTCAGCGATTTCCCTTAAAACAGGTGTGTAACTCGTGGTAAATTAATCTTCGAGAATTCGAAGCCTTAAGTTCAACGAACTGAATTCATACTGGAGTTAAAGGGAATTTATCGAAGATGATAAAATTACGGGCAGTTGTGAAAGAACTGAAGGTAAGTGTTGCATGAAAGCGACATTTCCAAATTTACAGAAAATGGTAAAGTGGTTTCAATTCTCGTAGTGGCGTTTTCCTCTGAGAAAGTACATTGATATATTCAAAATGTTGAATATCTTTGGGTGCGGAATTTTCAAAGAATATATCGAGCGATGCCATTTATTATCAATTTATTAATTATCCTATGATGAAAGATATGTTTTAATCCAGGAAAGTTCCTTATTACCCCTAAACACAGTAACATCCTATATGCATGACTTATCCGGTTTGTACGAATTAAAAACATAGCCTTTGTTAGCAAGATAGCAATTATTCTTAAATTCTCGAGGGATTTGTATACTCCTGTTAATGTTTACCGGTTTATGGTTCTGCCTACGTTATCAGTATAAGTATTAATAACAAAACGTATTCTATCAGTAAGTAATAATTAACACCCTCCATCATTTTAAAACTAATTCCTGTATTTTTTGCGAAAAACATCGTAGCCAGTGTACTCGAGCAAGAAGGGGAACTTTGAATTCTGAACTTGGAAAGTAAACCGTACCCTCCGTAATACATTGAATTAGCGGATATTATCTTAAAGGCGAACTTCTTTTAATCATAGAGAACTATTCTGATAAAATATCATCAATCGTGACAACAGAGATAGATTATTTGAGGCAATGCGCTAATCCCAGTCAATTGTTTTTTGTAGCCGCGCATATATGTAATCTAATTAATATTAATCTAATCATTCTAGTTTACTTAAATAACTCATAAATTCATTCGGAAATATAATATGGGAAATAAATATAAATAANCGTTCCTTTCACTGTCATATTATTCTCTAAAAAGGCGACTTTATCTATTCCAAATAGTACAGTTAGACCGATTTCCCTCAAACGACCTTCAATTCTTTTCCTTTCTTCCGAAGTTCAAGGTGGACTCTTTCCTTAAAGCAATTAGTCAGTTGAATTTATTTTCCTTTCGGGATTTTTTCGTTCCCGTCAGGATGAAAGGGAAACTTTAAACTTTCATTTAAAAATCTTATAAACTATTTTGCTGTTAACGATTGTTGTTTTGGATCTTAGAGCTCAAATTATCTCGTTATGCAAATAGAGGCGAAAGTTTTCGCATGGTCTCTGATGAAAACAAAGCATCTCCACAATGATTCTCTACTAGTTGTAGGTTTTATATTTTTCTTCTGAAATCAATGACTTTCGCTTGGTCTAATCTTAATCTACTGAGTTTAAAGTACTGGTTTTTGAAGATATTTTCCTTAATGTTGGCTGCATGTAAATACCATAAATTTTCCATATATGTTGGGACTACAGGAATATTAGACCCCCTTCAAAATAATATTTTTGATTCAGTTATTATCGATCTTATATCGCAATTTATTATAAATAAATGTAGAGATATTTCGGTACCATCAAGTTGATGCAATGAACGTTTGAGTTCACTTATCAGATAAATTCTTTATAATGTTTATTCGTTTTTTTGCAACTTATGGTAAACATATTTGAGGACGGATTTTAAAGATTTCAAATGTGTTATTTATTTATTATTTCAAAATAGACATTTAAATAGAATCACCAATAGATGCAGTTACCTTTAGTTTATTTTTAGTTTCCTTGAGGCGCGTAGTTACAATTGTCTTACGGGATAAACTGGTTGTCCGGGCAACTTGAACAGCCTAACACATTTTCCTCAACGAGTAGAACCGCTTAGTTTAATTATAAAGTAGCTTGCATCATGATAGGACAGCTTAGGTTTTTGATAAGTTAGCCTAAATTTGTATAGAACAGCTTAGTTTTCTAGAGAGTAAGCTGGATTTATGATATAATCGCTTAGTTTTATGATGTGTTATCTTAAATTTTGATAGGACCATTTTCAGAGGAATGAGCTTAAAAAAACAAAGTTAGTTTGAATTATGATAGGACCGCTTGGTCTTCTGATGAACATGCTTAAAATATCATGAAATCGCGTATTACTTTAAGAGTGAGCTAAATATATTATAGAACCGCTACGTTTTATGGTATAATGACTAATGATATTTATAATAACACGATTGCTTGATGTATGAAATCATATACGTTGTTTATACAGCCATCGGACGCATTGATTGTAGGTAACTTCGATTCTTTCGTCTCTGTCGAAGATTCCCTTTCTTTGGAAAAGTTATTTGTACTGTGTTAGTGCTGTTGTAAATTCGTTGAAGTCGTTATTAATTTCTATTTCATAGAAAAGGGTAACATCACCGGTGATAAGTCCTTAACTCATTTCAATAGACAAGAGAATCATTCGTATGTTATGCTTGCTCATATTTTGGTTTTCAAATTTTTCTATTTCTGTACGTCAGCTAGATAAATATGTTAATCAGATTATTTTCAACGAATATGGAGCTCAAAAAAAACATTTTTTTTTCAGATACAGGCTGTGATTATGAATTCCAATCTTTACAATTAGTGGAAAGACTGTTTGATGTATAGAATATTATCAGGTCTCTCTATTTAGACCCGAATGTAAATAACAGATTATGCAGGGTAATGGTGATTGNGCAGTTACCTTTAGTTTGTTAAGAGTTTCCTTGAGGCGCGTAGTTACAATTGTTTTACGGGATAAACTGGTTGTCCGGGCAACTTGAACTGCCTAACACATTTTCCTCAACGAGTAGAACCGCTTAGTTTAATTATAAAGTAGCTATATTCATGATAGGACAGTTTAGGTTTTTGATAAGTTAGCCTATATTTGTATAGAACCGCTTAGTTTTCTAGAGAGTAAGCTTGAATTATGATAGAATCGCTTAGTTTTATGATGCGTTATCTTAAATTTTGATAGGACCATTTTCGGAGGAATGAGCTTAAAAAAACAAAGTTACTTTGAATTATGATAAAACCGCTTAGTTTTCTGAAGAGATAGCTTGAATTGTGATAGGACCGCTTAGTCTTCTGATGAACATGCTGAAGATATCATGAAATCGCTTAGTCTTCTGATGAACATGCTGAAGATATCATGAAATCGCTTAGTCTTCTGATGAACATGCTGAAGATATCATGAAATCGCTTAGTCTTCTGATGAACATGCTGAAGATATCATGAAATCGCTTAGTCTTCTGATGAACATGCTGAAGATATCATGAAATCGCTTAGTCTTCTGATGAACATGCTGAAGATATCATGAAATCGCTTAGTCTTCTGATGAACATGCTGAAGATATCATGAAATCGCTTAGTCTTCTGATGAACATGCTGAAGATATCATGAAATCGCTTAGTCTTCTGATGAACATGCTGAAGATATCATGAAATCGCTTAGTCTTCTGATGAACATGCTGAAGATATCATGAAATCGCTTAGTCTTCTGATGAACATGCTGAAGATATCATGAAATCGCTTAGTCTTCTGATGAACATGCTGAAGATATCATGAAATCGCTTAGTCTTCTGATGAACATGCTGAAGATATCATGAAATCGCTTAGTCTTCTGATGAACATGCTGAAGATACCATGAAATCGCTTAGTCTTCTGATGAACATGCTGAAGATATCATGAAATCGCTTAGTCTTCTGATGAACATGCTGAAGATACCATGAAATCGCTTATTACTTTAAGAGTGAGCTAAGTATATGATAGAACCGCTACGTTTTATGATATAATGTCTAATGATATGTATAAAAATACGATTGCTTGATCTATGAAATCATATACTTTGTTCATATAGCCTTCGGAGGCATTGATTGTAGGTAACTTCGATTCTTTCGTCTCTGTCGAAGATTCCCTTTCTTTGGAAAAGTTATTTGTACTGTGTTAGTGTTGTTGTAAATTCGTTGAAGTCGATTTTAATTTCTATTTCATAGAAAAGGGTAACATCACCGGTGATAAGTCCTTAACATATTTCAATAGACAAGAGAATCATTCTTATGTTATGCTTGCTTATATTTTGGTTTTCAAATTTTTCTATTTCTGTTCTTCAGCTAGATATATTGTTAATCAGATTATTTTCAACGAATATGGAGCTCAAGGAAAACATTTTTTTCAGATACAGGCTGTGATTATGAATTCCAATCTTTACAATCAGTAAAAAGACTGTTTAATGTATAAAATATTATCAGGTCTCTCTATTTGGACCCGAATGTAAATAACAGAGTATGCAGGGTAATGGTGATTGTCATCGCTGTGCTGCACAATACTAGAAGAAACTACAGAATGGAAGGTTAGTTTTCAGTTTACACATCCTGAAATATAATAGAATTATTCCTCCCCTGAAAATATAGAAGTACTGAAGAATTTCTAGCTGATATTATATGAATTTATTGTTTCCCAGATATGGACATGATAAAGAGGGTGCTAAAGAGGATGGAAAACAGGAAGATGACACTCAAATTGAGTGGCTATCATAGTAGGGTATGGCCAAAGTGAGAAAGCTTTCAGGTAATCATTTCTGGAATTACTACTTAACACTATAATCATACTTCTGATATTGACAAATTTACTGAACTAGTCTTCTACCATTATGATCATGATCATTTTCATTATGTTTATCACATTTTTCATTCATCAATGTATATCATTCATAATGTACCACCTTCTGTGAAGGATATCTATGTGCTGGCATCATTACATGTACCAGATTAGCTATACATGGAACACGAAGCAAAAAGAAAAATACGTAGCTGGTAC
>KZ309276.1:67840-85820 GCA_000376725.2 Ladona fulva | reverse complement strand
ATCTTATAGTAAATAGATATTAAAACTTATTGTACTATGCGAGAACGCGGTGGTAGAGGGTGGTTTTTTTATAAGTCAACATCTTTTTAATTGATCGGGAATAAAAACGTATCCAGGAAAATACTCTTCTTTTGACAAATCTAAGTGTAAATAGAGTATAAAATTATTATAGATCTTAAGAATACAATGTAATAATAAACTCGAACAATATTCGTTGTAAATAAAGCAATTCTAGTAGTGAAATTTTAAGGGCGAAGATGGCGCAAAATTTCTGAGAAATCCGGCTCATCTACGTCACCCATGTTTGAAGGCCCATTTCTCATTTATAATGGTTACCAGAAAGGAAATACGACCACTTTCTATTGAAAGGGATATTTATCTTCAATAGGAGTGAGTTTTTCGATCCATACGAAAAAGTACGAAAAATCGACTTTTGACCGCAAAAACGGGCTCTCCAGACCACTATGGGGCTCGGTGCGGAGGGATACTTGTTTGGGGAACTCCACGGGCCTTGGGAGTATCGTCCGCCCGGAATTCTTGAGCCACCTCGACAATTCCTCGAAAGATGCCCCTTCACCTCACACCGTTAGCAGGAAAAATCCGGACACTCACGGGAAAAATACCCCATCCTGTCACAAGCAAAGCATCTTCGCCCACGGGCGGCTCCTGTGAAGCTCGCGGGAATCTCTCTCGCTGAGCGGAGATCCGCGTGGTTAACCACGCTAAACCGCGCGTGGCGGTTTTAGTGATCATCCGCGGGGATGATAGGTTGGCTGAGGGTCAGTTGAGTGCACGTGTTTCTTTTGTGTCTCCGATGACATCTTATTATCGTTAATAATGTCTGTAGTGGAGAATGAAGAAACCTTTGTAGTATCCACAAGGTGTTTAATGTTACGACCGGTTCGTGATATCTTAATTCTTTCAGAATGGCTATCCACGAACTCCGGCCAAATATCATAGATTTCATTGAACATTTTAATCTTTCTACTAATAGGAAATTACAAGGTAATATCAGTACCAATGCATTTATGATCTATATTTTTCATTACAGATTGCTGCAGCGATTTCCTGAGAAAGAAAGTGAAGACATGAAGAATTCGTAGAAATGAGTAGGTAAAAGTACGGAGCTACATCTACTAAAAAGCTACTATCATGTTTTATTATACCGAAATAATCCTTCTTTGCGCTCCTTGAGCACCTTGACATACTGAAAATCTCAACAAGGTTATTACAGTTGATGTGCGGTGAAATAATATAAAATAATAATATAAAACGAGCTGGTACAAATCGAAAAGACCTATTGCGAGACTTAATTGGTGCGAGTTAGAAGAATATATTACGAGTTACAAATGCCTTATAAATATCCATCAGGGACGAGGTAATACAAGATAGTGTGATTTCGGTCGTGCGAGCTAGTTAAAGGGTATGTTGGCTATAATCGCGTTTAAACGAGTTTAAATTACGATCTGAAACAGGGTAAAACCAGATAGTCCGATTTTCTGTGGTAAACAGAAGAAGTATATTTTAGGCATTAACTGTGTTATTGAATTTTTCTATCCAAAGTTTCACATTCCTCCTGGTTCTTCACTCATTTTTAATTTTATTTTTTATTAGCATTTGACATTTACGTCTTTAAGTAATTAGCTGTGTTATCTTTACATAAAATGAAATTGAAACAATATAAAGACTTGTATTACCGCTAGTTTAAATTGCACAAGTAATTAAACCAAGGAATAATAAATGTATTACAGGGTAGTAAATAGCCTTTCATCGAAATCAGGTTCAACATGAGCAATGAGTTGTCAAAGCTTCGGCTGAGCCTTTTGTTTCGCTCTAAATACGATTTAAATTAGGCGCGATGAAAATACGCGGTAAAAAGATATATTTTCGTTTCACCAATATCCTGGAGTTCCGCTTATTTAGCGCTCTCTTGTGGATAATCAGTCAGTTCTGTGCTCGTGTTTCTTTTGTGTCTCCCATGACATCTGTGTTACTCCTGCTTTATCTATGTGGAATATTGTTTGACACCATACTGATATATTTCATTCTATTCTTCTGTTACTGCTATATTGTACAAATATCTAATGCTAACGACATATCACGGAAACCTTTCATATACTTAGCTCATGAATCATTTTACTAGCTGCCAGAAACACGTGGAAATTGGCGCGAATCATTCAACACATAACATGTTTGTTTTCTTTCGATATTCATCCTCATTATATTGCATTTCTCACGGATTTATTTTTTATTTTCTTCTCTCAGAGCCTCTTTGTTCGACTTCCAGGCATGGCAGGTCATCCTCACAAAAATTGAAGCGTTGGCAGAGGAATTTGCGACGAAAGGGAATGCCATTCTGAGGGAACATTGCAAACATCGCCTCCCAGGTAGTAATTTTCTATTCGACGAGAGGATATCAACGGTTGGACTCATCGCAGCCGGAAAGAGCTTTGCAAAGGACACCGCAGCAAGACCGTCATCGCTCGCGGTAACCAGGAAGAGGAAAATAAAGCAGAAATGCTTCAGTTTGGTCAGTGTTGTGTGAGTGTTATGGTAAGTGAAGCAGTTAAAAAAGTGCGTGCAAAATTCATTGTTAGATGAGTGTGATTGGCAGTGCAGACATCGAGATATCAGAAGGCAAAATTCCTCTTTCAAGGTATGTCGATCTTCTTTCTTTGTTTCATATTCTCTGGCAATTAAAATCAGGGGTCCTAATAAAAAAAACTCTAGTTAATCAGGCTCAGTGCAATTTTAATACAATTTTAAAATATTTCCGTTTTTAGGTACTATTTTAATAAAGAGAAAACAAAATCAGAAAGCACCAAGTTCATGAGCCTCTCGATTATTTGCTTGCCTTGCTTTCCACCAGAGCCAGGGCCAGATCTAGAAAATTGTCAAGGGAATAACCACTTGTGTACCAGATTATACTTTTTCAATGAAAAAAAGGCAGTAAACTGTTTTGTGTGGGAATTTTCATTCCTGGAAAATTTTATGCGTTGCTTATTGGTGAAAGTTATTTCCGATTGCTTAGTTTCGACCGGATTATTAAGTAGATTAAATGGCAGAATCAAAGACGAATCTAGAAACGCTCCATGACGGGGTTAAAAAACAATTTCTAAATAAACTCGCTTCTGATTGTAATTTTGTGCCTTTTGGTGATGATGAATGCAGCCGAAGAATAGTTGTCGTAGAAAATTCTTACATAACGTTACTAGTCAGAGGCATCAAGCAGCCTATCCTAGGCAAATTGCATACTCTATTAAGCCATCCAAGGTGGCAATCTTCTCCCGCACTTGAATCTACTAAGAGATGTAGCTGGCCTCTATCTTGGCATACCTCGTCATTTGCGACAGTGACACATTTCCAACTTCACATTCCATACGCTTCGTATTTTAATGAATGCACTCTCATTTTACTGGCGAACGTTTCGATAGTTATGAAAGAATTTACTCTTCAGTCGGCTATTCCTTCTTCTAAACTTTTTTTAGGTAATTATTTCTCTTTCTTAGAAGTTATATTTAGGGTTAATGTATTATTATGAGGAAAGAAACGGGACGTAGAAAGAAAGATTCCTTTTTAATTCCAACATACTACATTTTCTTTGCGCATATCAGGACTATTGTGAAACGATCTTCAATAGAGTATGAGGGTAGCTCTAACAATTATATATCTAGATGTATATACGTTGAACTACAAGGAGAATAGTCACAAGACTGCTATTTCCATAACTTGAAATTGAAACGTTTTATTTAATCGTTTAATCGTCACAATATCTGCGGTTAGGCTGGACGCCTGGTGGCAGTTTTATATCTAAAATACATTCATACATACAATAATTACATAATAGAAATATAAAAACCCAATAGACACAATAAGTAAGTAAAAAGCTATTACTGGATTTTTCGGAGTTCATGGCAGGCCTTCTCGGCTACCGTAGCGGTCCCGGGGTAAAACCCCACCGTACATCGCCCTGCCAGGCAATCCCCTACTTCCTCCAGAAGTCCCTAAATTACTACATAGATATATCCCTACAATGCCCTAAATACTACAGTACATTGAAACATTTATTTTTGAAAGTTTTTACATTTTTAGGTAAGGGCTTTAAGAGTGATCCAGGTAACTTATTCCATTCAACANTTGTTTACATTGACATAAAATATAAAGTAAATGGTATTTATTTTGACCTAGAAGTACTGCCGGAGTCAAAATTAGACTTAATGCTATTTTCATAATCTCAAAATCAAACGTCTTATTTTAAACCATTGTCTCCGAATTACGAAATTATTTGAAAGAAAGATTTTCAGATTATTTATTTCTGCATAAAGTTATAGAAGAAAATTAATGAAGTAAGATATCATGTTGACCATTTTGACAGCTATATTGCTGCATTACCCTCAATTTTGGTGTCAATGAGCGATTCAGATTCTAGGAGCATTCATTTATCATTAATCAATTACGGAGAAAGTACATACAAAGAAAAAAAGAAACAGTCTTCAACTGTAGCAGCGTGTTTCAATTCCTTCAATTCAATACTTCGCATACCTTAAAAATCATCATCATCCTTTCCCCTCTCATTCCGACTCTGTCAAGGTAGGGAGTTTGTAGACCAATGACCGCCATCTCGTTCTATCCTCCCACATCATCCCATCCCACACTTTGTCCACCTCTTCCACTCTTTTACTTATGTCTTTCATAATCATGTCCTTCTACCTTCCTCTTGGTCTCCCCCTTGGTCTTTTCCCTTTAATCTTCTCTTCAAATATCCTTCTTGGAAGTTGCCATCCATCCATTCTCTTTTCATGGCCAAACCATTTCAATCTCATTCTCTCAATCTGTATTTGGAGCCTTTCTATACCCAAGATTTCTCTGTTTATTCGTTCCTGATCTTGTGTCTCCTTGTTTATCCTAGACTGCTCCTTAGGAATTTCATTTCCATTGTTTGGATTCTACTCTCTTCTCGGCCTGTCATTGTCCACGTACTGGAAGCAATTGTCAGGATAGCCACCAGATATGTACTAAACATTAGCATATTGCATTCGATTGGGACTTCTTTTCTCCAAAGCATGCCCCGTACGCTTAGATAAAATGCATTGGCTTTTCCTAATCTGTGTCCAATCTCTTTGTTTATTCTCCCATCCTCTGACAACTCACTTCCCAACTATCTGAAACTCCTTACAACCTCTAGCTGCTGCCCATTCAATTCAATTTTTCCCTTTGAATGCAGTAAGAATTCCCTAACAAAATATAAGCAATATTGCTTTTTGGAAAGTTAAATAGCTTAATTAGCCACCCAGTGAATAAGTTACGGGCGAAATTTGATCCGTCCTAGTATAGAACCAAATATAATCGTTGTAGCAGACTACCGATTAATAGTTTCTGTAGTAGCTATCGCTCAGGTATGGTGGCGATAATTTATCGGAAAGCACCTCAAAGTAGGTTTCGAATTTCCTGTACGTTTCTTAAGGACGGATATTTAGTCTGCCATGGCATCGATCCAAGGATCAATTTAGGAGTTGTTAAGCTTGTTTATGGAATACAGCCACAAGTACAATTCATATGCCGAATTGTAGCTCTTTGGTAAGTTTACCGAAAAAGTATTTGAACAAGATGCCGTATGTATCCCTGATGGTCGAAACTTGGTGTGTCCCAGCATCGAACGTATGTGTGCTAGGAAAAATGTCTTAACGACATACGATACGGTAGTCAGGGTCTTCCAAATTAAATACAAGCAGTCGTATTCGGAGTTTTCTAATTTAAAATGCAACTAAGAGTTTCCAAATAGTTGCGTACAATACGAGTAATTAACTGTTACTAAATTGTGGTATTCATAGAGCTCTACTAGCGAGTACCTATAGGTAACCTTACTAGCTAAACACCCTTTAGTCTGCTGAAAGCTATATTCACGATTTGGTAACCTTGTAATATCTCCACTGCGTTTGCGCAGCAGACGAATAAGAAGTTGTTTATATCGGCTAAAATGCAGGGTAGGATAGAGTTCCTACGTTTTTCTGATGTATACGATTGATCTATTCTTTTGATTGTTAATTTTCTTTGTTGTTTATTCTGATAGAAACATTCGCACGTTTGTAAACCTATCCTATGGGATTGCATTACTGCGGTATGAGCAAGTTTACTAATATATTCCTTATATTTTACCACCTTAGGTGTATGTGTTTCAGGTTTAAAAATCTACTCTCCTCATATTTTGGGGTTTTACCGTAGGAATTGTTAAGGCAATGAAAGTCCCCGGCTATCCAGATCATCCAGATTGCGTCTTCAGTATCTTCTGGCTGGCGGCATCCACAGGAAGGTATTTCACGGTGCGCGTAACTTTATTATCATACAGGTGAAGTATACTTTAACACGGTAGCCTATATAACATGTTTAGGAAAGTTCCCAATGTCGATCGTGTAATTGTTCACATTTTTGTATTTCTTCCAACGTAAGCTGCCTTATAAACTATTTAAATTTGCGGGAAGCCTCTTCAAATAATTTTGTTTTGCGCTGTTATGATTCCTTATCATTCTGTGATGCGACTTACTCGAATAGGTAGGATATTTAACTTTAAATAAGCGATGGCAGTCAAGAAGAGAGCAAGATCTTCGAACTGGGGTTATGATGAAAAATAAACCCTTTTGTATCTTATAAGGAAAAGAATTGCTATTATAAGGAAAAAGACCGGGGATGGGCGAATGGTTGCGAAAAACCATAATGCATGGATAGAGATGAAGAAAGAGTCGGAACCTCTTCGTGGAGAGAGAGAGAGAGAGAGTTGCGGAGATCGAAGGAGAAATGGAAACGAATGAGGATGCAGTCCAAATATTCCAACAGAACGGTAGGATTGCACCCATTTGAATGATCTTTAAATAATCTCATGTAAGTCATTAGCAAACGATATAATTTCTCAGTTGCAGCATTACTAGAGAGGAGCCGGAGGTGAAGGTCCGGTGCCTTGTAATATTACTCTGCCTTCGGAGCAAGATATGGAAATTCAGAAACCGATACCGAGGTAGTTCTTGAAATACACGAATTTTGCTGATGACGACGGCGAGCAGGATCAATCGGTAAGTACACCAGGGGTGAAATTATGAATTAAGTACCTTACAGATAAACTCAATCCATCAGGTCAAGGTTATATTGCTCTGCTTCTAAGTTTAACCTTTAAAATATTTTATCACATGCTGCTCTATATCACTAAATTCACGAATTAGTTATTTTTGAAGAAACTCGAGGGAATGAGGAGGAACCAGTAGGAAATCAGCAGAGCACCATTTATTTAATGTTACAGAATTGAACTTTTACTTAAGGACATAAGTATGTGCCATGTTAACATATCTGGAGTTGTTATTTTCTGTTAAATGTCTGAAATTAGTGACAGTAACACAGTTTATGAATGTACGGAAGTCCAAACAGAAGCAGAGAGAAGTGGATCAGCTGCTGAAATTCTGAAAACTCCTAGCAGAACATATGATATAATTTCTGTTGCAATTTATTTCGAGCATAGAGTTTATCTTTCCTACTTCTATGTCATTATAGCCAACAGAAATCTTTTCATGATTACTTCACATAAATGCTACATAATGACTACTTCTATAACTAACTAAATAACAATATTGTCCCCCTGTTTCCTATCAGGTTTTATACATGTAGATGAATATCTAACGTTGCAAATATTGAATTAGCATTTTCACCCTTTCAGGAAAAATGCGGCAGAGAAAGCGAAGATGAGTTGTTATGAGGAAGCAATGCTGAAAGATGAAATAGAAAAAATAGAAAAACAAAGAAATGAGAGATGGTAGAGGAGCTTCACAAGTCACACGTAGAGCAAAGTAGAGAGCACATTTCTTGGTTTCAAACAAGAATGAAATTAATTTGAATTATTGTACTGGCAGAAAGTTATTATGCTTTGGAATAAATGGTTATGATGCATATATTTCATGGTTTAATTTAAAAATATCTTTGGATAAACAATTTCCTGTAGAAGTTTCCCCTTCCTGCTGGTTCTTCCGAGAACTGTGGCACTTATTCNGCAGAAAGTTATTATGCTTTGGAATAAATGGTTATGATGCATATATTTCATGGTTTAATTTAAAAATATCTTTGGATAAACAATTTCCTGTAGAAGTTTCCCCTTCCTGCTGGTTCTTCCGAGAACTGTGGCACTTATTCGTCTGGGTTCTCGATATTATCATCAGCATCACATTCTGAAAATTTATATTAGCAGTTACCGTTCGATTTTAAGACATTTTCTTCTTTTCATAACATATTTTAACAGTAATGTGCTATTTTTAGTAGGTTATTAAAGTAATACAATTCTAACCATCAAAATATGGATCATTATGCATACACCTCTATACTTGGGGAAATAAGTAGGTAAGAAAATCACGCCTTCTATTTGGAGTTCAATTCTCATTTTGTGTAGTTAACAAGATCACTACCATGGGATTTCTGATTGGAGTCAATAATAAGGTAGACATGGATATCCTCCATCACCGATGACGTATATTTTCATCTCAAATTTGTCCTTCAGTAACCACTCGTTAAAAATTCGGACATCGTGAGTAGAGTATTTTGCTACAATGTAAAGAATGATTAGGTCTGCACTACCAACTATCTAATAACAGTGGCGTATGATAGAAAGGATCACTGGATATTAAAACTTTATATAATTTGCGAACCTGAATATACAAACTGCAGTAGTTCTTCCTGTTTAGAAACGTAGCAACATCTTTGCCACCAGAATATTTTATTCTGATATGGGTGCACTCAATGCATCCACTCACTCGAGGGAATTTCTTAATTTTATGAAAGGCTGCCATGGCCTTCATTAGCTCTTCCCTAGGTGAGGGATATTTCATAACTTCTCCTCGTAGTTCAGCCAAAGCCAGGGAAACTTTATTTGCTACTCGGCTCATAGTGGCTTGGCTGATACCGTGCATCTCTCCAGCCACGTCTTGGTAGCCCTTAGCTTACATATTTAGCATATCAAGTAATTGCACAGAGGGGGATATAAGTAAACCGTTTTACCTTTGACTCCTTTCTCGGAGTTTTTGGCGTGAGAGTTGCAAAAATAATTCTACCTAATTTGATAGTACCCAGTTAGTACGACCATGCTCGTGGACATAATTTTTTCAGTATCACTTAAACCTAAAGGGAATACGGGTTGTCTCCGTGTATTCTGTGTATAGCGATATACAGAGATAATCGCAAGAACAGATTGCTATTTTTGGTCGTTTTTTTCCTAGGAGCATTAGAGACCCTAACAGGATGGATTAGGTATGAATATTTGGTGTTGATACACCCCTTCCATACGCCAATGGGCGGCTCGCGGGGTAAAAATCAATAAATAAATAATACATGCTTTGCATTTTTTTTTCAAAAAATGATCGAAAAATATTTTGCTTTTAAGGAGTAAAAAATAACATTTAATTTACAAAGTAGTAAATAGCCTTGCACTGAGAACGGGTACATGAAAGGGAGCAATATCAATTGGTTGCTTCCGCTCAGCCTTTTGATTCGCTCGAAATGCGATTTGACTTTCGCGCGGGTAAAATACGCCGGAAAATTATTTTCGTTTCTCTTTATCCGTGCACTTCCGTTTACTTCCCGCCCTTTCGTGCAGTTCCGTGAACGTGCTTCTCGTGTGTGTCAATTCCTCTGTGCTATTCCGCCTTTGGGAATGTGGCATACCGTTTGAAACAATACCTAGATTCCTCAAATAACTAGAACGTTAACAATAAATTTGAAGATAATAACTAATTTTAAGGATATATTACGAATAATTTTCATAGATTTAGCAATTGTGGCTCTTCGTCTATCGGAACATCTGAATTCGCGCGAATTCTTGATGCATGTAAATTTCTCAGCTGTGGTTTTACACCTTATATATTTTCCCATCCTCATTCGTTTTGTCGATATGGAATCTGGCAGTATAATTTACGCTGATTCCTTTTATGTATGTTGTACTTTGCTTGCAGCCTTGTGTGCCGTGTAAGGCCTTCCTCCAAATATTGCAACCTTGTCAGAGGAACTTCTTCGTCCGACGGAATTTCGACGAGAGAGAAAAATGTCCCTGCTGAGGGAAACGGGGGATTTCTGGCTGCAATTCGACGGGAGAATATCCGCGGTGGGTTTCTGCAGAAGGTCTTACCAAGGACGACCCCGAATTTGCCGCCTTGCTTTCCTCCTGGTAGCCGAGAAGAGGCAAAATAAAGAAGTAATACTTCAGTGTCCAGATTGCAGTAAGAGTGTTTATGTCGGTGAGGATTGATTAAGTGTGTGTAATATGGAGAGTTAATAGTGATAAGTGTGTATAAATGAATGAATCAAGATATTTCAAGACGGAACTTCATGGAATACCTCTATTAAGGTATGCTTATCTTCTTTACTTCTTCTTATACTCTGGTGATTGGCATAATTTGTCTTTAGTAGAAGCAATACTACTTACCCAGAGCCGCCTATTTAAGGACATTACCACACATCACTTTTAAGGTGCATACGAAGAGACAATATACTGAGGGCGCCACAATATTTGCCAAGCATTACTATCCCTGCTTATCTCCTTGAGCATTAAGAGGATCTGGAAATTGGTCAAGGGTAGGGGATATCTGTATAATTTATAAATACTATTTTTAACTTCATACATTCTGTTAAGCAACGCCTAATGAATTAATAGAATTAGGAGTTTCACGCGTTGAAACTTTCAAGCGTTCAGCTTAAGATTACTTGCGATTTTAAAAATTCAATTGGGTTTGTTTAACCCCTAATGATAATTATTAGCAAGGTAAATTCCAGGACGTACAACACCCCCGTCGCTGAGCCAATGTCCCAAAAAACTAATCTTGAATCAATTCTTAAATAACATAATCAGGACACGAATTGTTACCTCTGGAAAGCAATTTAATATTGCAAACACACATCGTTGGGTAGTTTTATAAAATGACTGAAATCGATAGTATACGATAAAATAAAGTTACAACGAGTTGTTACTGATTGTGCAGCACATTTAATTCTTATATATTTGAGGTCATTCTGATTCTCCTCTACACAAATAGACAAATCTCGTAAGTAATGTTTTGCAAAATAAACGCAGATTAAAATATGTACAGTTTATCGGTATTTTTTTCAAGTTAGAACATGAGTAAATTACCTCTTGTTTACACTTTGTACAATTCTGCACTATGAGCAACATCGATAACTTTCTTCTACAAAAAGAAAAGTATCGAAATTCTTCATCTATCTACTCAAAAATGGATATCTTTATAAGCCGTGTAAAAAATTATATCCCTATTCGGAGATTAAATAGAATTTGACTTCCTCACTTCAGATTCCAAATAAATACTTTCTACATCATTTTTGATGTTAACATAAAATACCATATCGGTAATTTTAAAAATCTTAATTTGAAAAATGTCGCTTCCAGGAGAGAATTTATTAAATTAAATCGTTTTAATTTTAATTTAAGAAAATATATTTGAATATAATTTTGACTTCGTTGGTGATTGTATACAAAATAAAATCTTTTTTCATTATATTTAATGTCAATGCTAAAAAGCAAATGGATATTTTTAAAAATCCTAATTTAAAATATATCGCTACTCAGTGACAATAGTTTGAATTGAATCGTTTAAATTTTACTTGAAGTAAATAGCTTCCAACAGAATTTTGACTTCGTTGGTGATTATATTCATAATAAAATATTTTTTCATTATCTTTTATGTCTATGGGAAGAAACAAATGGATATTTTTAAAAATCGTAATTTAAAATATTTCGGTACTCACTGACAATAGATTGATTTCAACCGTATAAATTTTAATTTAAGAAAATAGCTTTCAATAGAATTTTGACATCGTTGGTGATAATATTCAAAATAAAATCATTTTACATTCTCTTTGAGTCAATTCTAAGATGTTAATTGATATTTTTTTAGATATTAATATCCTAATGCTTCCTAAAGTAATTAGTTTTTATTAAAACCTTAAATTTGTAATAAGAAAACAGCACTGTTTCGACTTTCCCCTTCTTAATTACCCCTAGAATCTCAACGGTAGAATATAGAATAATAAATGTGTACCACAGTCGTCTGCATAAGTTCATTTATATGTGTAGAAAGGTGTTAAATCCCACGTAATTCTACTTTCTAAACATTACATAAACCATTGATCATCACTTACAAATTTCCCAGTAATTTACGGATTATTTAAAAAAATAACTAGTTGAAATGTAAAGTAGTGATTTTGTCGTAAGGCGACTTGTAAATACGACAAACATCTCTTCCTTGATACTCACGATCACGGTTTTTAAGGATGCGAGCGGTCTAAGGATAAAGAGCGCAAGAAGTGTGGGTTGGGGAAGTACCTGCGTGTAAATAATGCAGTGGGCAGGGGCAAGAAAGCAGTGGACAGTACCAAAGAGTTTCTGTCCCTGCCATTGGCAATGGAAGTTGCGCCATCTGCGCAGCTGCATTCACCCACTGTTTTCCTAGTAACTTCCACCCACTCTTTTTCTAGGAAATGCCACCAAAAGGCGCGAAATCCTTAGACCGCGAGCAGTATAAAAAGCCTGCGTTTCCGGGCAAAGGAGGAGTTCCTCCTCGCTTGCTGACCTAGTCCAAGGTGAGTAAAGAGAGACTTTACTCACTTTGGACCTAAGTAGTCACTCTGTCGACTCCGGCAAGCGAGAATTCCCGGCTGACCGAGTCACTCTGTAGACTTCGGCCGGGAATCCTCCCCCGCTTTACCGAGCCACTCTGTCCACTTCGGCAGGCGGACATTGACGGACTTGTGCCGCATCATCACCATCGCGAAGCCGGCCCTGACGCGATTGCTAGCCCCTTCGATGGAGTCACGTCCAAGCCTAGATCGAGTCACCAGCATCACTATAAAAGTCAATCAAAGCTGTTGTTTGTTATGGAACCCGTGTCTTTCATTTAATCCCTAATGTCGCCACCACTACGAAAATTTTAAGTTGAACCTAGGATCTGCTTGAATGAGACGAATTCTGGAAATGAATAGACTTTATCCTTTTGAATATCCTGCTATAATCGATGCTTCATAAGAATTTAATGAATTACCTTTATAAATTCACTGTTTGTTGGGGGGTAAAAATTTATAAGCAGAATGGTTTGTGCTCCATTAAAACTGAATATTCGAAGTCATGGTTCTCCAATTTTAAGTCATAAGAAGTGACCTGGTAGATAAAAGGAAAATTAATGACAGCAGAGAAATTCCGTATCTCTTTTTTAATTATTGATAGGCAGATCTCGCAAGAGACAATGTTCTATTGTAAATATCTGGCGAAAATTACCATTGTGATGTGGGTGGATAGCTCTTCATCTTTGATGCTTCCGATTGAGAATATACTCTCTCATATTCAATTTATATTTCTTCCATCGATGAAGTGGATTCAACATAGCAGATGTTTTCAAGAGCATTGCAAACAGATATATTACCCTACTTGGTGATCTTATGTGTGATGCTTTTCCAATTTATACCTACAGTAAATTTCCATATAGTAGGCCATACCCTGCACATTCTTTACGGAAGGTTTTACAGATAACTCCATTGACTGTCTTTGCTTTAAGTGTGGTTGGACAATGAATTTCATGCAGTAAGGTAGGCGAGTAAGAGAACTCTGAAATCGAGGGACGTATGGTATAGACACGCCCCAAAGCTGAACATGATATTACTCGTTCTTATTACACAACATATTTCCTCATTTAGACCATCGAATCTTATTTATGCATTCCACGTTATATGCCTTGGCACATCCTAATATAAAATTGATAAAGTACATCCGCTGCGTATGGCAGGGCGTGTATTAATTCATTGCTTAATCTACACCATATGCTACATTTCTATATGGAATCAAATATTTTACTACTACCACCTGAACCTTGGAGGTGCGATAAAAATAAGTAGTTTTTCTTAATTGCTGAAAATCAAGAAAATATGATACAATACTCGAAATGAAGTCTCTAGTAGTTGTTGCACATTATGCGGAAGTACTACTTGATATCTTTTTTTCATAACGATGAAATTGCATAAGAATCCTATACACATATTACTATCGTCGATTGCAGATATATAAAATCGGAATTTTTCAATAACAAATGCTCGATTTCTATGAAATGAAACTGATAAATTCCTAATTTTGCTGTATAAATCCTAGAAATTGTCATTTGTTTTTAGAATCAAAGTTGCCATTTTTATAGCGAAACCAAAAAAAAAAAACTGGTAAACATTGCAAGTTTCGCCTCCCAGGTAGTACGGTTCAATTGGACGAGAGGGTATGAACGGTGGGACTAATATCAGCTGGAAAGAGCCTTGCCAAGGGCGCCTCAGAAAGACCTTCGTCGCTCGTGGTAAGCAGGAAGAGGCACAATAAAGCAGAAATGCTTCAGTTTCATCATTGTTGTGTGAGTGTAATTGTAAGAGAAGCAGTTAAATAAAGTGCGTGCAAAATTCATTCTTGTTTGACGCCCAGAAATGTGTTCTCTATGTATGCATAATGCTCCATATTTTGATGGTTAGAATTATATTACTTTAATAACCTACTAAAAATAGCACATTACTGTAAAAATATGTTATGAAAAGAAGAAAATATCTTAAAATCAATATTTGCAACGTTAGATATTCCTCTAGATGTATAAAACCTGATAGGTAACAGGGGGACAATATTGTTATTTGGTTAGTTATAGAAGTAGTCATTATGTAGCTTTTATGTGAAGTAATCATGAAAAGAGTTCTGTTGGCTATAATGACATAGAAGTAGGAAAGATAAACTCTATGCTCGAAATAAATTGCAACAGAAATTATATCATATGTTCTGCTAGGAGTTTTCAGAATTTCAGCAGCTGATCCACTTCTCTCTGCTTCTGTTTGGACTTCCGTACATTCATAAACTGTGTTACTGTCACTAATTTCAGACATTTAACAGAAAATAACAACTCCAGATATGTTAACATGGCACATACTTATGTCCTTAAGTAAAAGTTCAATTCTGTAACATTAAATAAATGGTGCTCTGCTGATTTCCTACTGGTTCCTCCTCATTCCCTCGAGTTTCTTCAAAAATAACTAATTCGTGAATTTAGTGATATAGAGCAGCATGTGATAAAATATTTTAAAGGTTAAACTTAGAAGCAGAGCAATATAACCTTGACCTGATGGATTGAGTTTATCTGTAAGGTACTTAATTCATAATTTCACCCCTGGTGTACTTACCGATTGATCCTGCTCGCCGTCGTCATCTGCAAAATTCGTGTATTTCAAGAACTACCTCGGTATCAGTTTCTGAATTTCCATATCTTGCTCTGAAGGCAGAGTAATATTACAAGGCACCGGACCTCCACCTCCGGCTCCTCTCTAGTAATGCTGCAACTGAGAAATTATATCGTTTGCTAATGACTTACATGAGATTATTTAAAGATCATTCAAATGGGTGCAATCCTACCGTTCTGTTGGAATATTTGGACTGCATCCTCATTCGTTTCCATTTCTCCTTCGATCTCCGCAAATCTTTCTCTCTCTCTCTCCACGAAGAGGTTCCGACTCTTTCTTCATATCTATGGGGACACGTATTCTCCACGTGGTTTCCTTCAGAACGTGTTCCTAATGGCGGTCTCAAGCTGAGTTACTTTCTTGTGCCGATAATTTACCGTCGACGTGAAGTGAGTTTGTTGGTTCCTTCTGGTATGTGTTTGTGCCACAATTAAGTCATTGATTGGGATACAGGAAGAGGAAAATGTTGTCCACCATGTTACCTCAAGTCTGCATCCAGCGACTTCCCTGAATAAGTGTGAAAAGGTGTGTGATTCATAGTTTGCGTTGAATTAATCTTCAAGGATTCGAAGCCCTGATGTTGTACGAATTGGATTCACACTGCAGTTGAAGGGAATTCATCGTACAAGATTCATTTACCGACAGTTACGGAAGAACTGAATGTAAGTACGGTATGTTTGGTTGGTTGAAAAATTCCTTATTTGTAGAATTGGTTAATTAGATAAGATTAAAGGTAGTTTATTGCTTCACGTAGGTCCTGCTACCATATCGTGAATAATTGAAGGTTTTTATTTGTCTTTTGGTATGTGATAGAGAAAAATGTGTCTTTTAAACACCTTTGTGTCCGTTTTATTCAAGGCTGTGATCATACGAAAGCTACAAAGGTATTAGTTATGCTGAATGAATTAAGGTTTCTTCTTACTCAGTGTTGCAAAAAGTGTTACTCGTAGAGTCATTGTGCTTCACTAAGTTGGAATTGTACCTCTTACAGCATTCTTTCTCAGTACATAAACCAAGGGCAAACTACCTCACTCCTTATCTTGTCTATTAAGGCTCACCCCTTTTTGGATGATGCTAAAGTTGTCCCTGTAGAGTAATTGTGTTTCACATACGTTCCTCTCGCAGCATTCTGTCTCAGTACATAAACTAATGGCAATCTACCTCACTCCTTATCTTGCAGAGTAATCCTTATTACTTATGGAGCTCTACACAAAGTGTTACTCGTAGAGTCATTGTGCTTCAAGAACGTGTAAGAGTTCCTCTAACAACGTTCTATATCAGTATATAAACCAAGGGAAAAGTACCTCACTCCTCATCTTTCATAGTAAGCATCACACCTTTTGCAAAAGCTATGAAAAGTATAGAATCATTCTGCTTCACTAACGTGGAATTGTACCTCTTACATCATTCTGTCTCAGTACATGAATCAAGGGTAAACTACCTTACTCTTTACTAAGCAGAGTAAGCCTTACTACTTATAGAATTCTACAGAAAGTGTTACTCGTAGAGTCATTGTGCTTCACTAACGTGGAAGTCTTCCTCTTATAGCTCTCTGTCTCAGTACATAAATCAAGGGCAAACTAGCTCTATCCTCATCTTGCCTTCTAACCGACATTCTTTTTTTAATGATACGAAAGTGTACCTGTATGTCATTGTGTCTCTCATACGTGGAACTGTTATGCGAATAGCATTCTATCTCAGTGAGTAAAGTAATGGCAAAGTACCTCACTCCACACTGTCCTAGTCGCCTTAATCCCCTCTCTATAACTCTACTAGCTGAAGTATCCAACCCATTTAGAAGCAAATGACGATATAAAGAGGATGAACATTTTCAGAGATTTTATCTATATCAGTCACGAACAATTTGTAGTGATGAATTACAGGGGCAATCCGACTTCTATTCTAACCGTTGATTCTCAACGGAGTACAACAAGGTACTGTGGGTTTATATTTTCATTTATTTTCCGATTTGATCTTCTTGGGCACGCGTTGACATCGGATGCATTTTAAAGTCTTTTTCATTCCGTTGTAATTAAGTTATCGCTACGAAAAATCCGCGTCGTAATACAGCTTCATACTTAAATATTTAGTTAAGTTACATTTAGTAATTGTTCTGAGAATATCCTTTTAAAAATAGCTGTGGGCCTTTACAATACTAGAATGCTTATTAAATCAACTTTCTATCAACCAATTTGTCACCTTATTACTTAATTTTTCCCTATTAATAAAGACAAATAAAGACAATTCCCCAAAATAAAGACGTTATTTATTTATTTATTTATTTATTAAGGGCGGNAATTATTAACCTTTTAAAACAGATTTAAAGTAAAAACTTTATTTGGAAATTCAACAGAACCTAGCGACCGGTTGGTTCGAGCATTGGGCAATAACACGAAGATTTAATTTTTCTCACACCGGAATTAGTTGCATATATTCATATTACGTATGAAACTAAGGACTAATTTGTTTGTTTGCCGTTTGCTTTAAATAACAGTAACACAATATTATGGCAATACTCTTCTTCCCTTAACAATAAAAAGTATCATACCCTGAAAATATAAAGTTATGAAAAATCCTTTGATTAACGTTAACAAATATAGGAAGAGTCAGCAGTCCGGGTCAAGATCCAAAATCGTAATTCAAGTAATTTGAAGTCACGAAATAGAGGTAAGGAGCCAACTGAACGATACGCACACGA
>KZ309276.1:44127-67078 GCA_000376725.2 Ladona fulva | reverse complement strand
TGGATTTTTTTTATAGTTTTTTTACTCTTTTCTTTTCGTAATATATAATATAATAAGAATAGCAATTACTATGATCGGTTATTTTTTCGTTCTTTATATTTTTCACTGGGTGGAAAGCCGTAAATACTTTCGTAAAATATTTCACCGACTAACCCTCTGTCTACTTCCATATTAAGTTGGTCCCATCACGATTCTGAACATCAATCTGACAACTGCTCCTTGTCAGACGAAAATTCTTGAGTATTGCCATAATTGTAATCAAGCCGATGTCTTCTCGGTTGACATGCAAGTTGGCGAGGAGGTGGAAGAAAAGTATTATTTTATTCTTTCCATTTCCCGTCGAGCAGTGAATCCTTCCACCACGAAAGTGCTAACTCGTGTGGATAATGGACCCACACCGAGCACAAAGTCGCGTCTTCCTACCATCGAGTAACCTCGATTTTCAGGGGCATTTTCTGACTGGGTTGGATTTCGCGATTTATTTAAATCTGTGGTGCACGATAGAACGGATATTGCTTCAGTGGAGAAGTTCACCTTTTTAAAGGAGTCTCTACAAGGAAAGGCTTTAGCGCTTATCGCTTCTGTCCCATTTGGCGATACACATTATGATTCTGCTTGGAAGGAGTTATGTGAGCACTATGACAATCCTCGAATTCTGGGATTCGACTATTTAGATAAAATTCTAGAATTTCCTGTTTCTTCTTCGGGGGTCATTGTCTGCTATTCAGTCGTTTGTGAATACGTTTTCTGAAATTCACACTGTCTTGAGCACTTTAAATATTCCTGATTTAGGGGAATTCATTTTATTCAGATTAGCAGCTCGCGTAGTTGACGCAGAGACTCTTGCCCTCTTCGAAGAGACTTTGAATNATACGGTTGTCAGGAATAGGTTTCGCGTAATGGAGATATGAAAGAGATATAATAAAAGGGTTTTAAATGTTATTTTAAGGTCTTACCATTCAAAAAGAAATAACTCATGCAATGCTTATTTAAACAGTGTTATAAATTATAAAAAAAGGATTCCGATATTTTTCAATACTCGTTCGCAAACCCACTATTGGCAAATAAAAGACTAGGCAAAAGGAGACCAATACTAATTTTTCACACCTCTAAATAGCGTTACGATTAACTTAAAATCATAGCATTTCTATGTTATTATATATAATTAGTGTTTCTCAATCAGTGCTCGCTAAAAACGAGATGCGCTCAATTTTGTGAATGAAAAGCTGAAAATATGAAAAGGAAATTCTGCCGACGAAATTTAAAGGAAATGCTGCTGACGAAATTTAATAGATTATTAAAAAATAATGTTATGGTTACATCTCTTAATCAAAGAAGCGTATAACTATAACAATATTTAACAATAAGATTGTCAGAAATTAATATAATATAGTTTTACGTCAAGTGAAGTAGTGAGACGCGCTCAGTTGTCGCATTGCTGTATTGGTCTAGATCTTTGTTAATACACATGTTGTTTAACATAAATAACGTTAATATACAATGTAGAATGTTAAAATTGTATAAGGTGTGATTTAAAGGTCTTTAAGTTGATGTAAAAAGAATTTATATCACATACATCGAAGAGTTGACATAAATACTGCCGACGACATTTAAACGAAATAATGCCGTCATCCGTGGTTAAACAAAGAGATAACTCACTATAACAGTATTCCACATATTATGCTATCTGTCAGATTGTCAAAATTAATATAACATAGTTTTTAGGTTAAGTTAGTTGTGAGACGCGCTCAGTTGTCGCGAAACCCATTTCCCACGCCAGTTACCAAATGTCACCTTATTTTGGAAGGGACCCGACTTTCTAGAGTTATCAGAAGATCAGTGGCCAGTGGAAAATGGATGGAAACTAAATTTGTCCTTGTTACCAGAATTGAAACCGGTCAATTCTATGATGGGTCTTGACCAGCAAGAGAATTTTCTGATCTGGATGGATAGGTTCTCGTCTTATGTTAAATTAGTTAGATCGTTTGCATATGTTCAGAGGTTCATAGCATCAATTAAAAGGGAACCTCACCAAAACAATTTTGTTATCTCAGGTTCAGAATGGTTTCAAGCTTTGATTCAATTAGTGAAATTGGATCAACATTCTCACTTTTAGCATTTAAGGGGTGCGCCTGGTTTAGAAGGGCAAAATTTTAAGAGTTTTTTTGGAAATTTCTTTTAGAAAAACGGTGAAATATACAGCTTTCTAAGCTAGTACACACCTATATTGTACCTTTGAGAGTACGCAAAATATTTTTTCATTGAAGATTAGCAAAATTTATCGTATATATCATAGGATATCTACAGGGCGTTCGCGAAAACGTTACCGATTGGTGTGCATTCTAGCGTCTACAATATCCGTTCAAATTTTAAAAATAATTTTTTTTCTTATAGCATATAAAATTCTGTATTCGATGAACCTCTATGAAAACGCCAGCTCTTTAAAGTGAAAATTTCGATTTTGATGATAACAATTCCTTCGCTTTTAACAATAATAATTGTTTAATTTAATAATTCCATCAATATCTGAGGTTCACTTAATAGAGAATATAATGCTAAAGAGGCATGCAAAAGGAAATCTTGATAGTAGAAACAGTTTTTGAGTTATCGTGCACACCAATTTCAAAAACAATGTTTCGAGAAAAACGAGTTTAAAGATTTTGTTATGAATATCTACCATAAACAATAACTTTACGATTGTTTACTGCTTATCTAATATACCTAGTGCATATAGAAAACTTTTTGCATACTTATAACAGTCATTTAGCTCCATTTTTTTCTCTCTACGAATTATTTGAACCTCCATCGCACTGCTCAAGCTACGGCGCTGCAGCCTCGCCAACCTCTCGCGGTCATAGATGTCGGCGTTAACCTTGAATTGCTGCCCCATTTCTATGTCTAATTTTTCCATTATGTTAGTTACAGTATAGTAACCTTCATATAAAACATCTGCAGTTATGTAGGCGGCGATTTCGCTATTTTTTTGCCGGAATTAGGGTGTTTAGGAACCAGGCGCCAAACAGTTGATCTCTTGTTGATATTTTGTGTATGCTCTCCAATAAGTCTTTCTGCAAGTGCACCGGAAACTGTTGAAAATTCTATAATCCTGTTAAAATGCGTAGCATAACAACCCACACTTTTATTAGTAAGAGTGTACATTTTCCTATCAGTTGCACTCTTTACCAGTTTTTCTTCTTTTTTCTCTGCGTATTGATTGCCGTAAAACTTACATTCCGGGGTTTTATTTCACGAAAACTATGGTTCTTTCTTCCATTCGGATAAGGAATTGTACGGTTAAACTAAAAACACGAGAAACTACGACTGAAACATCCAAAATTTTCTCTAAGACTGGCTTCACTTAGAAAGAATCGGAAGAACCGTTGCAACGAATCATAGTGTGCCTAACTTTTATTACATCAAGGTATCTCTAGACCTTTCTTATTACGAGAAAGAGAAGAAAAGGATGCCCTCAAAACATAAATAGGGTAGAAAAGAATACCCAACAACCATATAATCTGCTAAAACTCTGAGTGAAGACACTGAGCTGAGGCGAGATTTTCTTTTCATTCTCTTAACTGCTCAAACAGCAAAACCATGTAGCCAAAGTAGTTGTTTACAGGAACAAAATCTTCCAATAGACAAAAGGTCCGTTTGTGACTCATATGACAAAATGAAAGAGGCCTCATAAATTTTCAAACCGAATTTCAGAGATCAGTATGGTGTACAGAGTGCCGTATCTTAACATCGGCACCACGTATAATATGTAACATGTCTAACATATATTTTACCAAAATTTGCACCTAAAAGTTAAATTTTATGTTTAGGGCACCCGAAGTATTCTTAAAATATGAAGGGCTTAAGCCATAAAAGTTCCTCAAGTACCCGCTGAGAGAGAGCCGTAGGAGACTTGACCGCTACCTCTACTCACCGCCCGCAGCTGCATAGGTTTAAGAAATTGGCTGTAGTTTAGTTAATATTACGTATAAAGATCTGAAAATTTTGCAGTATATTCTTGAAATGTTCTACTATTTCTTAAAACAATAAAACAAATTCGATTTTTTGACGGGGTAAACCAGGAGCCCCCCTTAATTGAATCAATCAAAAAGGGTAAGCAACACTTTCAATCCAGTTTGGCATGGCTTCGTCCGTTTTTGGAACCTCCTGGAATACTTAGGGTGGGTGGTAGACTTTCATATTCTTCTTTGTCCTCATCTACCAAACATCCTATTTTGCTCTCCAAGGATAGTCATCTTTCACGTTTAATCGTTCAGCACTATCACTTGGTATCGCTTCACGGTGGTCCTCGCGCTGTGGAGGCATTGATTGCTAGACAATTTTGGATATTATCGGTCGGAAATCCTGAAATGTGTTGTTTGCTCGCGTTATCGGGGCATGACATTGCAACCAATTATGTCGGATCTGCCTTCTCCCATGGTTGTGCCACAGAGACCTTTTTCCTGCGTGGGTGTGGATTATGGAGGGCCATTCTCATTTAAATTGAGTAATAGAAGAAATTCAGCCATCGAAAAGGCATATTTATGTTTGTTTATTTGTTTTGGTACCAAAGCAGTACACTTAGAGTTAGTTACGTCGCTCTCCACCCTTGGCTTCATTGCAGCGTTCCAACGTTTCATAGCACGTCGGGGAATCCCTTGTACCATTTATTCCGACTGTGGCACTAATTTTGTCGGGGCGGATCGGTTTTTGACTGGACTGTAGCAATTAATTAGATCAACCTCCCGTAGAGAAGCTTTAACGTTATTCTATCCGGAATCCGGAATTATATGGAAATTCAATCCACCGTCTGCTCCGCTTTTTGGCGGCTTATGGGAGGCTAAAATCCATCAAATACCATTTACGTCGATTTCTCAACGGCCAAACTTTGAATTTTGAAGAGTTTGCCACATTCTTTTGCAAAATTGAAGCTGTATTAAATTCACGACCCCTGACAGCAAAATCTTCAGATCCTGGAGAAACCGACTGTTTAACTCCTGGTCATTTTCTTGTTGGTAGACCTTTGATAGATTTGCCAGAATACATTTCAAATGAGGCGATGAATCTGCCTACTCAATGGAAGCTCATTGAGCAATTGTTTCAACATTTCTGGCGTCGGTGGTCGCAGGAATACCTGCATACCTTGCAGCAGCGCTCTAAGAGGACGCGAGGCAGTGGAAATCCTAAAATCGGAGATTTGGTTCTAATACGAGAGCCTAGCCTACGAGAAGGGGGGACCCTTCTCTTTGGAAAATGGGGCGAAGTTTTTCCAGATTCGGCAGGTGTTGTTAGGGTCGCATAATTAAAAACATCGTCGGGTATATTAACAAGGCCCACTGTGAAGTTGGTGCCACTACCAACTTCAAGTTAAGGTACTATTATTTTTTCTTCTATTTTTTGTATTTTTAATATTATCTGGTTGTGCTGCTCTCGTCTTCATGTTCAAGATTGAACACTTTTCTTTCATATTTTTATTCCTTTCTTATCCTTTATTGCCCTTTCCATGGCCCAGCCTTAATTCCTCAAGTCTCTCTGATGGGCCTCTGAGAGTGAAGATCATACCTTAGTTCCGTACCTCATCTTTGTTCAGGGAATCTTCTATTCGAGAGCGGCCCAATCAGTAAGTGTAGATAATCTCGCCATTTCTCCCGCATTTCGCCTCTTCATTCATATTTTTTTTGTAAAGAAAATAGTTAATTTCGTGCGAAATTCATGGGGGGCGGTATGTTCGCGCAAGTTCGCGTTCCTTTTAATTCAAATCTCCCTCTCAACCTTCCCTACCTGGCGCAAGGAATTCTGGGGGGTAGAAGGGGGAATACCGGCGAAAGTACGCCGGGTCACTTGTGCACATAGAGTAAGGATATATAGAGCGCGCATGGACCTTCTGCGCATGTGTCGAACATCTCCTCGCCCGCCTCGGCTTAGTCGGGCAAGCTGCCGGAATCCTGCCGTTTAAATGTATGGGAAATCGGTGCACCGTATTCGGTTTTTTAGAATTTTAGAACATATTATAGGTTAATCCGTTTTAATTTGAGCCATTTTATAATGTCTATGGTTTGAGTAATGTAAATCAATAGTTTAAAATCTGTATTTTGAGAGTAATACACTGTAAAAGAGAAAAACGTGAGTGCGTGTGCTAGCAGCCGGTTTCTTTCCATTGAGTTGTATTGGAGGTCAGAGCCTTTTTTAATCTGGTAAAGCTAACTTTATTTTGATATTGAATCATTTTTATGGTTTCCGTAATGTAACTCTGTAGTTTACATCTAGTTTATGAAAGAAATATAACTGTGGGAGTGAAAAAAACATGTTGCTGATGCCATGATACGCGAGGATTAACGAGGAAACCTTTGTTAGAGGAGGAAGAGTAAATTTTAATTCGTTAAATTTAGAATTAGATAGCAATTTCACAATTTGAAGGAAAGTTTCCTTATCAATTAAGTTATAATATAATTTAAGTGAAATTTCAAGAGTACAAACAAAGCTACTAGATGATAAAGTAGATTTTGTACGTGGTAGTTTCTTCTTTTTTATCGGTGAAGGAGAAAAATATTATTAAAACAAGGAAGGGATAAACATTAAAAGGAGATAAAAAATATTAGCAACCTTTATGAGGACCTCTCTTGATTAAAGATTTATAGATATAAAATAAATTCCATTTTTACATTTAAAGGAAGAATTGAAGTAAAATTCATAGTTTGCGATTACCTTCTTACTAACCCTGTCATACACCGGAACGCACATGCAGGGTATATGTGTGGATTAAAGTAAATTCTATGCCTTTCCAGTAAAAGAAGAGAAGATTGAGGGATTCAGTAAACAGTGGATTTTGTTCCCTTTAAAACATACTTGACATCCTAAACATGCTCATTACATTTCGCTGAGGAATGTTGCGACAGGGATAACTTTTGCAGCACTAATAAAAATGTTTTATTATTTGTTGTTGTGAATGCGTAAAACGAATCTCATATAAATAATTTTCGGTTTTGAATGATAAGCTCCAATCAGTTCCTTCTTAATCGTGAATATAAAGAAAATAAAACATAGAAAACGGGTAAGGGTTGTCTAACACAAGATGGTGCGCACCCAGGAATAATCCCAAGGAAGAATGGACTTGAAAAAAATCGGTTTCTTCCTAATCGTGAATATCAAAATAACAAAATATTAATAAAATTACCTAATATAAAAATACCCCGTGAATTGACTACAGAAACCAATGTACTGCTGAAATTATCAAATAAAATTTCCTCAAACCTTAATAAAATTTCCTCAAACTAAATATTTATAACTTATTTTTGATTCTTATTTCAAGAAAAACCAAACTACTACTTAATATCTCTAATTAAAATCAACTATCAATAAGCAAAATTTAATTATAATGTTTCAATCTGTACCAATCATTACTGTTAAATATTTCAATCATCAGTGGGCCTAGAAAGGTCAATTAAGAGATTAGAAGGTATTAAATCTCGTGAGGGATGTTGTAATCGTTAATTTGTATAGTCTAAATTCTGTGATGGAATCTGTCACCATTGAGTTCTTCAGGTCCGATTTACACGCTCGTCTTCCGAGATTTGTAAAATTCAAACTGTTTCGGGAATGATATCAAGGCCTTCGAAAGTGACAAAGTTTACAAGTTCCCACCAACGTTTAAACTATTGCAAATGGTAAGAAATAGATAGAAATTCGAATGAAAATCCTTAATAAAACTAGCTTTTAACAAAACTTTCGGAAACCTTATACGTATACTACCTACTCCTAATTTATTCTTGCGTAACTTATTGTCTCCCAGGCGATAATACGAACGTTGACTTAAATTTCCTATAAATTGTTTTAAGAAGAGCCACGATCCAGAAATATTTATTAGATGCAATAAAGTCAATTAGGTTCTGTTTGTAGACACTTAGCATTTCGCAAGAATTTAAAGAATGCTTTATCTTGTTTTCGGGCTAGCATAATTCCACACAAAAACACTAAATAAAAATATTTATTAATATCTTGACATAAATTTTGCTTCCTATTCCAACGTCATTTGCTTTCTAAATGCACATTTCCGCCAAACATTCCGTGTTCGAACGCACAACTACTTTTGAATTGCCGCGGAAAATAGTCGGGCATTACGGGTGAGGTCTTTGCGACAGATTTTCCCTACTGCGCAGCCGTGATGAGCGCTCTATATATCCTTACTCTATTCTTGTGCATGAGGACTTGAAGACGACGCAACGAAAATAGGACCACTTCGGTAAGCGCCGTCCCGTCCTTCCCTTTATTCCTTCCCTTGCTTCTCTTCCTTCTTGTCATAACTTTCTCCCTCTTTTATTTTTTAAGCTAGTTCGTCGCGTGTCACGGCCTTCGCGGCCACGCGTGCCTACAATCGCAGTTTATCATTAATAAATTTATAGTTATTTCGGTACCCTCAAGTTGATGTAATGAACATTTGAGTTCTTTGCTAAGTCTCTTTTTTTATTGAGTTAAGTATCAGATGAATTCCTTATGATGCTTATTAGTTTTCGAAACTTATAGTAAACATATTAGAGAACGGATTTCAAATATTTCGAATTGCGTTATTTATTTACTTTTATCGATGTTGACATTAACTTAGAATCACCAATACATGCGCTTAACTAAATTTTGTATTTATAGTTTCTTTGAGGGGCGTAGTTACAATTGTTTCGCGGAATAAACTCCTTGTCTGGGTAACTTGAACTGTATAGCTTATTTTCCTATTAATATATTCTCTAATTTACTTTAAATTGATTAACTAATGCCTCCAATAGTTGACTGTTTTTTAATTTTACTACTATTATTACATTCTGAATTTATGACAACTGTCGCAATCTTCGCCCTATATTTAACACAGTTGGAACTGCACAAATAATTCTCTTTAGACATATTATGCATCTGAAAATAATCTCAAATTTTAAACCTCCGTTTGCGAACTGAAGGTTGACTTTTCCGTGTTTAACTATTAATGTATTTTAATTTATTTTTCTTGAGGGTGTTTGCCTCTCCTTCTAGGATAAAATTAGAACATCACACTTTGGATTACTGTCGTTTTACACCCTTTTCCTATTAAAAATTGCATCATCCGTGCTTTAAAGCAACTCGTAACTTAGACATAGTCAAATGTTTTTCTGTTTCCAGTTATAATTAAGATTTAATACTTCCTTTGAGCCCAAAAAAACTTTGTGTCATTGAAGCAAAAATAGCCATCTTAAAAATTAAATACATAGTTATTGCTCCACCAATATTATATACCTGTTACCATGACATTGTTTATAACATAAACTTCAATTGGATTCTTCCTTACATAAGTTCATTAATACCTCAAATTACAAATCTGCATTATTCTTGACGTGATATATTCTATAGAATAATGTAATGAAACATATGTCTTAGCCAATTATGATGTATGCTATGAATTCAGTTTAAATTGCTAGATTTTGTCATACAATTTAACCAACAACATTCCAACTAGCAACTATGATGTTTATCATAATATCATTATACTTTGATGATAACTATCGACTATTTGAAATTCTTAATCAATTAACTGCAGACTTCATACATTATGCTTGTGACAAAGTTGATTTACATAAAAATAGGGATAATTTTATATTTTTCTTAGTTTAATATCAGTTTGTGAATCAATAGAAAGTTAATTTTGCCATCGGCTTATTTGAATCAAATTCATTATTTATCAGACCTATTTTAAATGGGAAATTTGTGGTATTTTAAATTACAATTACAACAAAGGATGCAATGCAATTTATGTATTCTGTAAGAATAAACATCAACAATAATTATTGGTTTTCTTTCCTTACAGTTGAGTACAGATACTTATGCTCCCGATCGGGACATCGGGACCTTTTGTGAGTACTCTGATTCTTTNTAATTGAAGCTTATTCTAAAGAACACTTTGCGGTCTCATCATAACAACAATTTATTCTTTTAAAAACTAAGCGATTTCATCATAATTCCAATTTATTCTTTCAAAAAATATGCGGTCCCATTATAAATGAGGCTTACTCTTAAAAAAACAAAGCGGACTCATCATAATTGCAGCTCACTCAAAAGAAAATAAAGCAAAGATCGGGTTCATTATAATTAAGAATTATTCTTTCAAAAAATAACCGGTCTCATCATAATTGAAGCTTATTCTAAAGAACACTTTGCGGTCTCATCATAACAACAATTTATTCTTTTAAAAACTAAGCGATTTCATCATATGTACAGAAAATGAAAAAAAATATGTAAATTTGTGAATAAACAGGAGTTTAGAGCACTGTAAAAAAGGTACCAAAACATTTATTTTCTGCCTAGAAATGGTTTTCTATAACTCAAAAAGTGATCTCAATAGATAAAGAAAAGTCAAGGTTCAATTTCACTTCAAAATGATTAATATTTTTATATTGATTACGTTTTGAAGAAGCGAGAAAGATCCTTACTCATCACTGACTGTTGACTTAAAAATACTCTTATTTTTGATGAATTTCCACAATATTTTAGGACTAGAGTTGGTTACTCTCGTCTTTCTTTGGTTTATGTTGAGTTTTCTAACATAATTAAGGAGTTCGATTAATTAATGATGCGAAGGCTAAGCATTATGATCAATCCGCTTAGATGGTTGATAATTGCCCTAAATGCTTACATGATATATTAATTTCGTACCAATTATCGTACCCAACTTGGCTTCTAAAAGAATACGCTTGACATAAAAAACCACTTAGAATTCTTGCAAGTAAGCTTAAACTTTAACCCTAACGAATAGTTATTGGAAGAATACGCTTCATTTATGATATAACCGCTACGTTCTCTTAAAAGTAACCTTAAATTTTTAGCCGACCGCTTAGTTTTTGGAAAAATATGATTAATTTATGATAGTACCGCTTTGTTTTCTTACATGTAAGCTTAAACGTTTCTCCGACCGCTTAGTTTTTGAAAGAATACGCTTCATTTATGATAAGACCGCTTAGCTGCCTTACAAGTAGGCCTTAACTTTAACACTAAAACGCAAAATGTTTGAATGAATACGCTTCATTTGTGATGAAACCGCTAGGTTTTCTTACAAGTAACCTTCAGCCTTTACCAGACAGCGTAGTTTTTGGAAGAATACGCTTCATCAATGATAAGATCGCTTAGTTTTCTTACAATTATCTTTAAACTGTAACCCTAGCGCATTGTTCATGAAAGAATACGTTTCATTAATGATAAAACCGCTAAAATCTCTTACAAGTAAGCTAAAACTACGACCTGACCGCTTAATTTTTTAGAAGAAAGCGCTTTCTTTCCGCCTAGTTTTTGGAAGAATACGCATCATTTATGAAATACCGGTTAGTTATCCTAAAAGTAAGCTTAAGCTTTTAACCGACATCTTAGTTTTCGGAAGAATACGATTCATTTATGATATGACCGATTCGATTTCTTACACGTAAGCATAAAAATTTACCTTACCGCTTAGGTAGAATACGCTTCATTTATGATATGATCGCTAAGCTGTTTTATAGGTAATTTTACACCTTAACCCTAACGCATAGTATTATGAAGAATACGTCTCATTTATAATAATACCGCGAATTTTTCTTAAACTTTAACCTGACCGCTTCGTTTTCGGAAGAATACGCTTCATTAATAAAATGACCACTTAGTTTTGTTAAAAGAAAGGTTAAAATTTAAACCTAACGCATAGTTTTTAGAAGAATGCGCTTCATTATCGATGAGACCGCTTCGACCGCCGACGTTTTCTTTCAAGTAAGCAAAAACTTTTACCCAACCGCATAGGATTTCGAGAAAAAGTTTCATTTATGTTAAGACCGCTTGGAAATTTTACTAGAAAGCTTAAACCTTATCCAGAACGCATATATTTTGGAAAGATATGCTTAATTTATGATAAGACCGCTTTGTTTTCTTACAAGTGAGCATAGACTGTTACATAACCGTTTAATCTATGATAAAACTGCTTAGTTTAAATACAAGTAATTTTAAACTATTACCAGACCGCATAATTTTTGAAGAATACGTTTCATTTATGATAGGACCGCTTTGTTTTTTTACAAGTAAGCTTAAGCTTTCACCCGACAGCTTAATTTTTGGAAGAATAAGTTTAATTCATGATAAGACCGCTTAGTATTCTTACATGTAAGATAAAGCTGTTACTCGACAGCTTAGTTTTTGGAAGAATACATTTTATTTACAAGAAACCGCTACGTTTTCTTACAAGTTAGCTTAAACATTTACCCAAATGCTAAGTATTTCGAAGAATACGCTATATTTTTTATAGAACCACTTTGTTTTCTTACAATTAAGCTTAAACTGTTGCCCGACCGCTTAGTTTTTGGAAGAATACATTTACATTTACATCTATCTGTCCTGGAAACTATTTCTCTGTATCGCTTTTTCGTTTTCTTTCGAAGATTACGTGCGTTACTAGCTGGGATGAGAAAATCAACTATCTCCTCCCCGAGATCCGTAGTGACAAACTTATCGAAAAACTTCCTGCGGTATTCAAGTCTTCTATCACTAAGCGAGTTCCATCCGAGGGATTCTATCATTGCCGAAACACTGCTGTCAAATCTGAGATCTCCCTTAACGAACCTAGCTGCCCTACGTTGAACCATCTCAAGATGGGATGTTAATCCTACTTCGTGAGGATCCCAAATTGCACAGCAATACTCAAGGAGAGGACGAATCAGGGAAAAGTACGCTATTTCTTTTACACTCGATGAGCAGCCCCTCAGAATTCTACTGGCTAAACTTTGCATCCTATTCGCTTTACCTACTATGCTTTGAATATGCTCTTTGAAGGAGAAACTACTACTGAGTGTAATACCTAGGTATTTATGATGCCTCACAAACTCCAACGGATATCCTGAAATATTATAGGGTGTGCAGGTACCCTTAGCGGAACGCGTAAAAATCATAGCTACGCACTTCTTTACGTTCAAATCAAGCTGCCAGTCACTGCACCAACCTGTACTAATGTTCAAATCATTCTGCAAACAACCAATGTCGTCCGGAGTTACGATCTTTCTGTAAATAACAGTATCATCGGCGAATAGCCTAACCTTACATCTAACATTATCCACTACATCGTTAATATAAATTAGGAACAAAATTAGGAATATGTTTCATTTATGATAATACCGGTTGGTTTTCTTACAAGTAAGCTAAAACCAACCGCTTAGTTTCTGGAGGAATACGCTTCATTAATGATTAAACCGCTTTATTTCCTTACAAATAAGCATAGACATTTACCTTACCGCTTAACTTTTGGAGTAATGCGCTTTATTTATGATAAAAACAGCTTAGTTTTATTTCTGGTAAGTTTGTAAGTATTGAAAGAATACGCTTAAACTTTCACCAGAACTCAAAGATTTTGGAAGAATACTCTTCATTCTTTAAGACCGCTTCGTTTTCTTACAAGTAAGAATAGACTTTTACCTTGCCGCTTAGTTTTTGAAAGATCGCGCTTTATTTATGATAAAATGGCTTAGTTTCATTACAGGTAAGTTAAAACTATTACCTGGTCGCTTAGTTTATGAGGAAGACGTTTCATTTATAATATGACAACTTAGTTTTCTTACAACTAAGCCTAAACATTTGTCCGACCGCTTAGTTTTTGGAAGAATACGCTTCATTTATGATAAGACCTCTACGTTTTCTTACAAGTATGTGTAAACGTTTACCCACTGCTTAGTTTTTGAAAGAAAGCGTTTTCTTTAGGTTAAACCACTTAGTACTCTTACAAGTAAGCTAAACCTATTAAACGTACGCTTATTTCTTGGAAGAATGCGTATCATTTAAGACAAACCGTTTAGTTTTCTTACATGTTAACATAAATTTTAAGCCGAACGCATAATTTTTGGATAAATACACTTCATTTATGAGAAGACCGCTTCGTTTTCTCATATGCAGCTTATATTTTTACTAAACCGCTTAGTGTTCACCGCTTATTGAAGCATATCCTTAAGAAAACAAAGCGGTCTGTTAATAAATCCAGCTTACCCTTATATATAGCTTACTCATCTGAAAACATTGCGGGTTCATTATAATTAAGAATTATTCTTTCAAAAAATAACCGGTCTTATCATAATTGAATCATAATTTTAAGAATACTAAGCAGTGTAATCATAAGTATAATTTAATGTTTTCTAAACTAAGCGGTCTCATCATAATTGAAGCATACTCTTATAAAGCCTAAGTAGTCTCATAATAATTGAATCTTACTCTAAAGAAAACTAAGGGTCTCATCATAACAACAATTTATTCTTTCGAAAACTTAGCGGTCTATTCTTTCAAAAAATATGCGGTCCCATTATAAATGAGGCTTACTCTTAAAAAAACAAAGCGGTCCCATTATAATTAAGTTAACTGCTAAGAAAACATAGCTGTCTCATCATAATTAAAATTCTTTCTATCATGAACTAAGCTGTCTCATCATAATTGAAGATTACACTTAAGAAAACTAAGCCGTCTCATCATAATTGAAGCTTACCGTTAAGAATACAAAGCGGTGTCTTGATAATTACAACTTTTTCATTCAAAAACTAAGCGGTCTCATTATAATTAAGAATAATAATAATTGAAGCTTACCCTTAAGAAAACTAAGCGCATTCATCATAACTACAATTTATTCTTTCAAATACTAAGCGGTCTCATCATGATCAAAGAATACCCTTAGGAACACAAAGCGGTTTCGTCGCAAATGAAGCTAACTCTTAAGAAATCTAAGCGGTCTCTTAATATTGGAAGCTCACTCTTAAGAAAATTAAGCGGTCTCATCATAACTGAAGCTTACCCTTAAGCAAACGAAGCGGTCTCATCATAATTACAATTTATTCTTTCAAAAACTAAGCGATCTCATCATAATTAAAGACTATCCTTAAGAAAACTAAGCGGTCTCATCAAAATGAAGCTAACTCTTAAGAAAACTAAGCGGTTAATTAATATTGGAAGCTCACTCTTAAAAAATTAAGCGGTCTCATCATAACTGAAGCTTACCCTTAAGCAAACGAAGCGGTCTCTTCATAATCGAAGCATACCCTTAAGAAAACAAAGCGGTATCCACATAATTACATCTAATTCTTTAAAAAACTAAGCGATCTCATCATACGTTCAACTTATTCTTTCGAAAACTAAGCAGTCTCATCATAATTGAAGCTTACTCTTATAAAAACGAAGCGGTCTCATCATAATTTAAGCTTCCTCTTAAGAAAATATAGCGGTCTCATCATAATTGAAGCTTACTCTTCATAAAACTAAGCGGTCTCATCATAATTGAAGCCTACTATTAAGACAACTAAAAGCTCTCATCATAATTACAACTTATTCTTTCAAAAACTAAGCTGTCTTATCATAATTGAAGCCAACTCTTAAGACAACGAAGAGGTCTCATCATTAATACAACTTATGATTTTAAGCTGTTTCATCATAATTGAAGCTTACTCTTACGAAAACTAAGTGGTCTCATCATAATTGAAGTTTACTCTTAAAAAACATAGCGGTTTCATTATAATTACAACTTATTCTTTCAAAACTTAAGCGGTCTCATCATAATTAAAGCCTACTCTTAAAAAACGAAGAAAAAATCAATGATTTACTTTCCACAGAATTTGTGGAAAGTAAATCATTGATTTTTTCTTCGTTTTTTAAAATGAAATTCCACCAGATTTCACTTGATACTTTTAATTTTGCCTACTCTTAAGACATCGAAGAGGTCACATCATAATTACAACTTATTCTTTCGAAAACTAAGTAGTCTCATCATAATTGAAGCTTACTCTTAAGAAAACATAGCGGGCTCATTATCATTAAAGTTTACTCTTAAGAAAATAAAGCGGTCTCATCAAAATTACAACTTATTCTTTCAAAAACTAAAAGGTCTCATCATACGTGCCATTTATTCTCTCAAAAACAAAGCGGTCTCATTATATTTAAATCATACTCTTAAGTAAACTAAGCGGTCACATGGTAATTCAAGCATAGCTTTAAGAAAAATATGCGGTCTCATCATATTTGAAGCTAATTATTAAGATAACTAAGAGGTCTCATCATACATGATGCTTACTCTTAAGAAAACTAAGCGATCCCATTATAATTGAAGCTTACTCTTAAGAAAACAAAGCTGTCTCATCATAATTACAATTTTTTCTATCAAAAACTAAGCGATCTCATCATACGTAAAACTTATTCTTTCAATAACTAAGTTTTCTCCTCATAATTGAAGCATAGTCTTAAGAAAACTAAGCGGTCTCATAATATCTACAATTTATTCTTTCGAAAACTAAGCAGTCGCATCTTAATCACAACTTATTCTTTAAAAAATTAGCGTTCTCATCATAATTGAAGCTTATTTTTAAAAAAATCCAGTGTTCTCATCATAATTGAAGCTCACTCTTAAGAAAACTAAGCGGTCTCATCATAATGGAGGTTTATTGTTAAGAAGACAAAGCGGTCTCTTAATAAATTCAGCATCCTTCTGTATCTCATCAGTATTCATTCAAAAACTAAGCGGTCACATCATAATTGAAACATACTCTTCAGAAAACTAAGCGCTCTCATCATATCTACAATTTATTCTTTCAAATGCTAAGCGGTCTCATTATAATGAAAGCTTAATCTTAAGAAAACAAAGCGATCTCATCATAATAACAATATATTCTTTCAAAAACTAAGTGGTGTCATCATAATTGCAGCATACTCTTAAGAAAACTAAGTGGTATCTTAATATCTGAAGCTGACTTTTAAGAAATATAATCAGTCTCATCATAATTGAAGCTTACTCTTAAGAAAACTAAAGGGACTCATCATAATTGCAGCTCACTCAAAAGAAAATAAAGCAAAGATCTAGTGTTTTCCCGGCGTAGCTGCTGAAAGAACATTTCTCGGGTCTCCAGCCGGGTAAGGGTTCTGGATAAATCCGACGTTTCGGCCACATCCCTCGTGGCCATCTTCAGGGCGAAGTGCAGATGACAATTTTCAGTCTGTTTATATAGGGGATCGCAGTCCCCTTTCACCTCCGTGATNACTAAGCGGGGTCATCATTATTGAAACTTACTCTTAATGTAACGAAGCGATCTCATTATAATTAAGGCTTACTCAAAGCGGTCCCATCATAATTACAACTTATTCCCTCAAATACTAAGCGGGGTCATCATTATTGAAACTTACTCTTAATGTAACGAAGCGATCTCATTATAATTAAGGCTTACTCAAAGCGGTCCCATCATAATTACAACTTATTCCCTCAAATACTAAGCGGGGTCATCATTATTGAAACTTACTCTTAATGTAACGAAGCGATCTCATTATAATTAAGGCTTACTCAAAGCGGTCCCATCATAATTACAACTTATTCCCTCAAATACTAAGCGGGGTCATCATTATTGAAACTTACTCTTAATGTAACGAAGCGATCTCATTATAATTAAGGCTTACTCAAAGCGGTCCCATCATAATTACAACTTATTCCCTCAAATACTAAGCGGGGTCATCATTATTGAAACTTACTCTTAATGTAACGAAGCGATCTCATTATAATTAAGGCTTACTCAAAGCGGTCCCATCATAATTACAACTTATTCCCTCAAATACTAAGCGGGGTCATCATTATTGAAACTTACTCTTAATGTAACGAAGCGATCTCATTATAATTAAGGCTTACTCAAAGCGGTCCCATCATAATTACAACTTATTCCCTCAAATACTAAGCGGGGTCATCATTATTGAAACTTACTCTTAATGTAACGAAGCGATCTCATTATAATTAAGGCTTACTCAAAGCGGTCCCATCATAATTACAACTTATTCCCTCAAATACTAAGCGGGGTCATCATTATTGAAACTTACTCTTAATGTAACGAAGCGATCTCATTATAATTAAGGCTTACTCAAAGCGGTCCCATCATAATTACAACTTATTCCCTCAAATACTAAGCGGGGTCATCATTATTGAAACTTACTCTTAATGTAACGAAGCGATCTCATTATAATTAAGGCTTACTCAAAGCGGTCCCATCATAATTACAACTTATTCCCTCAAATACTAAGCGGGGTCATCATTATTGAAACTTACTCTTAATGTAACGAAGCGATCTCATTATAATTAAGGCTTACTCAAAGCGGTCCCATCATAATTACAACTTATTCCCTCAAATACTAAGCGGGGTCATCATTATTGAAACTTACTCTTAATGTAACGAAGCGATCTCATTATAATTAAGGCTTACTCAAAGCGGTCCCATCATAATTACAACTTATTCCCTCAAATACTAAGCGGGGTCATCATTATTGAAACTTACTCTTAATGTAACGAAGCGATCTCATTATAATTAAGGCTTACTCAAAGCGGTCCCATCATAATTACAACTTATTCCCTCAAATACTAAGCGGGGTCATCATTATTGAAACTTACTCTTAATGTAACGAAGCGATCTCATTATAATTAAGGCTTACTCAAAGCGGTCCCATCATAATTACAACTTATTCCCTCAAATACTAAGCGGGGTCATCATTATTGAAACTTACTCTTAATGTAACGAAGCGATCTCATTATAATTAAGGCTAACTCAAAGCGGTCCCATCATAATTACAACTTATTCCCTCAAATACTAACCGGTCTCATCATAAATGAAGCATACTCCAAAGAAAACAAAACAGTCTCCTCATAATTACAACTTCTTCTCTAAAAAACTAAGCTGTCACATCACAATTGAAGCCTACTCTTAAGACGACAGAGCGGTCTCATAATTACAACGTATTCCTTCAAAATCTAAGTTGTCTGATCATACGTACCACTTATTATTTAAAATACTAACCGGTCTCGTCATATTCGAAGCATTCTCTAAAGAAAACTAATCGGCCTCTTAATAACCTAAGTTTACTTTTGAGAAAACAAAGTTGTCTCATCGTAATTGAAGCTAATTCTTAAGAAATCTAAGCGGCCTCATCATAATTACAACGTATTCTTAAGAAAAGTATCCGGTCTGATAATTATTGAAAATTACTCCTAAGAAAACTAAGCATTCTCATCATCGGTGTAATCATAATTACAACTTAATCTTTAAATAACTCAGAGTTCTCATCATAATTGAAGCATACTCTAAGGAAAACTAAGCGGTGTCATCATAAATACAATTTATTCTTTTAAAAACTAATCGGTCTCATCATAATTAAAGCCTACTCTCGAGAAAACGAAGCGGTCACATCATAATTAAAACTTACTATTAGAGACTAAGCAGTGTCTAGATAATTACAAATAAGTCTTTGAAAAACTAAGGGGTCTTAAAATATGTACCACTAATTTTTTCCAAAACTAACCGGTCTCATTAAAATTGAGGCATACTCTTAAGAAAACTAAGTAGTCTAATTATAACTACAAACTATTCCTTAAAAAACTAAGCGGTGTCATCATAACTACAATTTATTCCTTCAAAAAGTAAGAGATCTCTGCATAATTGAAGATTACACTTAAGAAAACTAAGCCGTCTCATCATAATTGAAGCTTACCGTTAAGAATACAAAGCGGTGTCTTGATAATTACAACTTTTTCATTCAAAAACTAAGCGGTCTCATCATATGTACCACCTCTTCATTCAAAAACTAAGCGGTCGCATCATAATTAAAGCATAATCTTAAAATAACTAAGCTGTCTCATCATCTTTTAAGCTAACTATTAAGAAAATATAGCGGTCTCGTCATAATTGAAGCTTACTCATCTGAAAACATTGCGGGTTCATTATAATTAAGAATTATTCTTTCAAAAAATAACCGGTCTTATCATAATTGAATCATAATTTTAAGAATACTAAGCAGTGTAATCATAAGTATAATTTAATGTTTTCTAAACTAAGCGGTCTCATCATAATTGAAGCATACTCTTATAAAGCCTAAGTAGTCTCATAATAATTGAATCTTACTCTAAAGAAAACTAAGGGTCTCATCATAACAACAATTTATTCTTTCGAAAACTTAGCGGTCTCATCATAATTGAAGCTTATTCTAAAGAACACTTTGCGGTCTCATCATAACAACAATTTATTCTTTTAAAAACTAAGCGATTTCATCATAATTCCAATTTATTCTTTCAAAAAATATGCGGTCCCATTATAAATGAGGCTTACTCTTAAAAAAACAAAGCGGTCCCATTATAATTAAGTTAACTGCTAAGAAAACATAGCTGTCTCATCATAATTAAAATTCTTTCTATCATGAACTAAGCTGTCTCATCATAATTGAAGATTACACTTAAGAAAACTAAGCTGTCTCATCATAATTGAAGCTTACTCTTAAGAAAACATAGCGGTTTCATTATAGTTACAACTTATTCTTTCAAAAACTAAGTGGTCTCCTCATAATTACAACTTTTTCTTTCAATTAATTAGCGGTCTCATTATAATTGAAGCCTACTCTTAAGACAACGAAGAGGTCTCATCATTATTACAACTTATGCTTTTAAGCTCTTTCATCATAATTGAAGCTTACTCTTAAGAAAACAAAGCGGTCTCATCCTAATTACAATTTATTCTTTCAAAAACTAAGCGATATCATTATAATTGAAGCCTACTCTTAAGAAAACTAAGCCGTCTCATCATAATTGAAGCTTACCGTTAAGAATACAAAGCGGTGTCTTGATAATTACAACTTTTTCATTCAAAAACTAAGCGGTCTCATTNTACTCAAAGCGGTCCCATCATAATTACAACTTATTCCCTCAAATACTAACCGGTCTCATCATAAATGAAGCATACTCCAAAGAAAACAAAACAGTCTCCTCATAATTACAACTTCTTCTCTAAAAAACTAAGCTGTCACATCACAATTGAAGCCTACTCTTAAGACGACAGAGCGGTCTCATAATTACAACGTATTCCTTCAAAATCTAAGTTGTCTGATCATACGTACCACTTATTATTTAAAATACTAACCGGTCTCGTCATATTCGAAGCATTCTCTAAAGAAAACTAATCGGCCTCTTAATAACCTAAGTTTACTTTTGAGAAAACAAAGTTGTCTCATCGTAATTGAAGCTAATTCTTAAGAAATCTAAGCGGCCTCATCATAATTACAACGTATTCTTAAGAAAAGTATCCGGTCTGATAATTATTGAAAATTACTCCTAAGAAAACTAAGCATTCTCATCATCGGTGTAATCATAATTACAACTTAATCTTTAAATAACTCAGAGTTCTCATCATAATTGAAGCATACTCTAAGGAAAACTAAGCGGTGTCATCATAAATACAATTTATTCTTTTAAAAACTAATCGGTCTCATCATAATTAAAGCCTACTCTCGAGAAAACGAAGCGGTCACATCATAATTAAAACTTACTATTAGAGACTAAGCAGTGTCTAGATAATTACAAATAAGTCTTTGAAAAACTAAGGGGTCTTAAAATATGTACCACTAATTTTTTCCAAAACTAACCGGTCTCATTAAAATTGAGGCATACTCTTAAGAAAACTAAGTAGTCTAATTATAACTACAAACTATTCCTTAAAAAACTAAGCGGTGTCATCATAACTACAATTTATTCCTTCAAAAAGTAAGAGATCTCTGCATAATTGAAGATTACACTTAAGAAAACTAAGCCGTCTCATCATAATTGAAGCTTACCGTTAAGAATACAAAGCGGTGTCTTGATAATTACAACTTTTTCATTCAAAAACTAAGCGGTCTCATCATATGTACCACCTCTTCATTCAAAAACTAAGCGGTCGCATCATAATTAAAGCATAATCTTAAAATAACTAAGCTGTCTCATCATCTTTTAAGCTAACTATTAAGAAAATATAGCGGTCTCGTCATAATTGAAGCTTACTCATCTGAAAACATTGCGGGTTCATTATAATTAAGAATTATTCTTTCAAAAAATAACCGGTCTTATCATAATTGAATCATAATTTTAAGAATACTAAGCAGTGTAATCATAAGTATAATTTAATGTTTTCTAAACTAAGCGGTCTCATCATAATTGAAGCATACTCTTATAAAGCCTAAGTAGTCTCATAATAATTGAATCTTACTCTAAAGAAAACTAAGGGTCTCATCATAACAACAATTTATTCTTTCGAAAACTTAGCGGTCTATTCTTTCAAAAAATATGCGGTCCCATTATAAATGAGGCTTACTCTTAAAAAAACAAAGCGGTCCCATTATAATTAAGTTAACTGCTAAGAAAACATAGCTGTCTCATCATAATTAAAATTCTTTCTATCATGAACTAAGCTGTCTCATCATAATTGAAGCTTACTCTTAAGAAAACATAGCGGTTTCATTATAGTTACAACTTATTCTTTCAAAAACTAAGTGGTCTCCTCATAATTACAACTTTTTCTTTCAATTAATTAGCGGTCTCATTATAATTGAAGCCTACTCTTAAGACAACGAAGAGGTCTCATCATTATTACAACTTATGCTTTTAAGCTCTTTCATCATAATTGAAGCTTACTCTTAAGAAAACAAAGCGGTCTCATCCTAATTACAATTTATTCTTTCAAAAACTAAGCGATATCATTATAATTGAAGCCTACTCTTAAGAAAACGATACGGTCTCATCATAATTGAAGCTTACTTTTAAGAAAACAAAGCGGTATCATTATAATTACAACTTATTCCTTCAAAAACTAAGCGGGGTCATCATAGATACCACTTATTATTTCAAATACTAAGCGGTCTCATCATTCTTGAATCTTACTCTTAACCCATTAATGCCCAGATGTATCTTAAGATACATTGTAGTTTAAAAATTCGTCACACATTCAAAACATATTATTTTTCTACCATTCGAGTGAAAAACTACTTAGAGACCCTTTTCCTATCTCTACATGGGCAACTTTGTCTTTTATGATGGGTATACTGTTACAGCCTGCAGATTTTTACCACCCGTGTACCTACCCTTCAGTTTGCGCTTGGAGACGACTGTGTTCAGATGTAAGTATCTTCTTCAAAATTTTTCGTT
>KZ309276.1:19756-32543 GCA_000376725.2 Ladona fulva | reverse complement strand
AGACTGACCTCCACGAGTTTCACGCACATATGACCAAAATTCTTTCTGATCGCCGCTTAATGATTCTAATAAGGTTTTAGATCTATATTCCTGAAATTCGTTATGAGCTTCATCCTTGATTAGCTTACGCATGTCTCTATATTTTTGCTGCTCTGTCTCTATATTAGCACCACATGCTTTAAGTTTCTTCAAACGGGAATGAATAAGCCTTTGCTTCCTATGCATTGATCTTAGCTTAGGCTTCGTCCAGCGTGGATCCATTCGCTCGCGCATGCTCTTAGACGGTACGTGTTTAGCTAAACCATCTTTGATAATGCGGAGGAACTATCATCGATTGTGTTTTTACCCACAAAGCGGCAAAAATCATTCCTGCATGCGTTGATGTATTTCCTGAATTCCAAAAAATTACACTTGCTAAATACATATATTTGCCTTGGTGGCTTAAAAGATTTAACTATCGTTGTTCTCATCTCAGCTAGTATCACGTCATGATCTGAAATTCCGTCAACTATATCGAGATTAGTCATATGTGGATGGGAGGTGGCTAAGAAATCCAGAATGTTTCCTTGACCTGCGCGATTCGTCCGGGTAATATTCATGTTAATTTGCTCTAGACCGTGTTACGAGAAAGTATCTATTAATTTCTGAGATATTTTCTTCTCTCTACTAAAGTTCGAATAAGCTACATTCTCCCAATCAATGTTAGGTAAGTTAAAATCTCCTCCTTCGGCGATGATAGGATCCTTCATTTTATCTCTAATTACACGCAAAGATTCGGATAGATCATCTAAACTGTCGAGTTCGTCATCGGGAGGACGGTAAAAGGAGCAAAAGAATCTTATATCCGTTCTTTCCTAGGACCGAGCACCAGACCATTTCGCTCGTGGTATCCACTACGAATTCCTTGGCTCTTCAAAAAGTCTTTAACTGCTATAAACACTCCTCCGCCTATTCTACTCAATCTATCTCTACGGCAAATAAGATAATCAGGAGGAAAGATCTCACTTGACGCAATTTCTTCACTCAACAAACTTTCGGTTCCCAATATAATATCTGCGGAAATGCCTCTCGCGAGAGTGAGAAACTCTGCCTGCTTATTACGAACGCTTCTACAATTCACGACTATTATTTTTAAATCACCCATCTTGCTTTTTACAGATCTCGTTTCACTTTTTAAATCTCCACTATCGGTTATTAAATCGGAGCTACTAATCGTATCGTTCCTAATAATTTTTTCTGTTGATTTTTCTTTTTTGCTTATATCAATATCATCCTTTTCATTCGGTACTCGCGCAATTCATATATCCTGTCTATGTGGGTATTTTCGTTTCCTAATCTGAGCTCATTGCTATTCGATACTACATTCAAACCTATTACATTGTCTTCTTCTAATGTATGTGGGGTAAATGTTTAAGCTATCAGGAAAACTATGCGGTCTTATCCTAAATGAAGCGTATTTTTCCAGAAACTAATATATTGCGTAAAACTGTAAGGTCACTTCTAGGAGAACTAAGCGGTCTTATAATAAATGAAGCGTATTCTTCACAGAAGTATTAGGTGGCATAATCGCTATAGCTTACTTTTAGGAAAACTAAGCGGTCTTATCATAAATGAATCGTATTCTTTCAAAACCTAAGTGGTGGGGTAAATATTTATGCTTACTTGTAAGAGAACTAAATGGTCTTGTAATAAATGAAGCGTATTCGTTCCAAAAATTAAGTGTTTGGGTAAATGTGTAAGCTTACTTTTAAGAAAATTAAGCGGTCTTATAAGAAATGTAGCGTATTCTTCCAAAAACAAAGCGGTTAGGTAAGTGTTTAAGCTTACTTGTAAGCAAAATAAGCGGTGTTTTCATGAATGTAGCGTATGCTTCCAGAAACTAACCGGTCAGCTTAAGTTTTAAGTTATCTGAATTTTTTCTATAAAATAATGGTGCATACCATTGAGAGTTCAGTTATGCGCTTTCTGTCTGAGAATGGAGCAATTAGCCAAAACCAGCACGGATTCCGCAAAGGGAGGTCATGCGAGACTCAGTTAACCCTTTTTATAAACGACCTAGCTAAAGCAGCAGATAAGGGTGTTAGAACAGATGCAGTATTTCTAGACTTCAGGAAAGGCTTCGATACCGTACCTCATATAAAGCTAATTCAAAAATCTAAATGCCTACGCGATCAACAAAAAAGTAGTCGGATGGATCAAATCCTTTCTTGTAAACAGATCTCAGCGAGTTGCATTGGACCGAATTTTATCCGATGAAGTACTCATCACATCAGGAGTTCCGCAGGGCCGATTTTATTTCTTATCTACATCAATGACATAGTAGATTATGTAAGGAGCATGGTTAGGCTATTTGCCGATGATACCCTCATATACAGGGCGATTACGTCAGATGAAGATAGCATCCTTCAGAACGACCTAAACGTTATATCAAAATGGTGCGAAGACTGGCAGCTTGATTTGAATGTGAAGAAGTGCGTTGCTATGATTTTCACGCGTTCCATGAATATCAACAGCTTGCAATATGAAATATCAGAATATCCCTTAGAGTTCGTGAGTCATATTAAATATCTAGTAGTTACAATTAGCAGTAGTTCATCATTCAAAGAACATATTCGTGATCTTATAGGAAAGGCTAATAAAATGCAAAAATTAACAAGTAAAACTCTTAGAGGATGTCAATCAAGAGTCAAGGAAATTGCTTATTTTTCCTTGGTCAGACCCAATCTCGAATACTGCAGCGCAGTGTGGGATCCACATGAAGTAGGTCTAGTCACATATTTAGAGATGGTTCAACGTAGAGCGACACGTTTCGTTAGTGGAGATTTCAGATTCGATAGCAGCGTTACGGCCATGATAAACTCCCTCGGATGGAGTTCACTACAGGAAGGAAGATTAGAATACAGACGGAAGCTGTTCGATAAATTCATCAGCCCAGAATTTTCAGACGAGGTCGAAGACATCATAATTCCAGTTCAAAACGAATGCGATCTAAGAGAGGCGTCGACCAAGCGACATAAGGAGACAATCGCTGGAACAGATAGCTACTTTTGGTCGTTGTTTCCTTGGAGCATTAGAGAGGCTAACAGGATAAATTAAGTACGAATATTTGGTGTTGATACACCCCCTGCCATACGCCAATCGGCGGCTCGCGGGGTAAAATTCTAAATCTAAAGCTAACTGATATATATTGATATGTTTATATGCCGTGTTTGAAAAATAATTATTGACTTACTGTGATCGACTTTCCGATGACCACTTCATATTACGTCCTGTGCCTCTTTCACCATACAAATTATAATCAAGCTGTCGCACAGTGGGCTAGAATCGAAAAAAACTGGCCAAAAATACGAAAACGCTTTTTTTGAGAACGGACTATGAAACTTTGCATGACCAATCTCGAATAAATTCTACATACGACTGTGGAGGTCATTTACGTTGGATCCTACGTATTAAAATTATACAGGGGGTCAAACTTGACCAATTTTTGCGAAAAATTCCTGACTTCGATTTTTCGCGAAAATCTTCAACTTCAAACCGCTGGTGAACCCAAACGAAGATACTCATCGGACAAAATATAACTCTATGTTGTAGACATGTTCTATCTCCTTTATAAGACGTAGTATTTATGATCACCCTTAAATATTTACATACTTTACGTAACAAAATGTTGGACCATTATTTTTGAGCAAATTTTTACCTAAATCGAGGAAAATAGAAGAAAGTGACATCGAGTGTCACGGGATAACTTATACCACGGTGTTCTTTGAAGCTTCCTGAAGAGGAATCTGAAATAAAACCTTGCGCATATTTGCGCCATCGATAAATAAACCAAATTTTCGAAAACGCTGCAAGGGCGTAATCCGCGCAGCGGAGCACCGTCCTCTGTGAGGCTCACTTGCTTTGAGAATTTCGCGAAAAATCGAAGTCAGGAATTTTTCGCAAAATTTTGTCAAGTATGACCCCCTGTATAATTTTAATACGTAGGATCAAACGTAAATGACTTCTATAGTCGTATGTAGAACTTATTCGAGATTGGTCATGCAAAGTTTCATAGTCCGTACTCAAAAAAAGCGTTTTCGTATTTTTGGCCAGCTTTTTTCGATTCTAGCCCACTGTGTGTCGTCAGAATAAATACTGAGATGAGAGAAACTTATAACGGAATCACATAGATGGGTTTTCTTAATACTCAGGGTCGAAGTACTGGATAGTGAAAATATTTGACGCGAGGGCGTCCGACGTCTTCCAAGAATGTAATGTTGAACCTGAATGTGTCCTCGAGTGTGAAACGGGTAAGATAGGAGAGACGGGAGAGACCGATTGGATATGATGAAAAAATATGTACTGTGTGCTGGGAAATACTAAGCCGATAGAGAAAATACGTTCGTAGCGTTTTATTGTGACACAACCAACACACAGCATTATATTAACACCAGCATTATTACATTACATGCTTTTAAGTAAGAAGTATTACTAAGTATAATATTTACAGAAAATAATCAACGATGACAGACAGCTTAATTTTCAGATTTCGAATTTTTTTCTTCTTCGTGTTGTTAACCTTCATTTAATCATAAGAGTACGGAATCAATTTTTATCAGGCCAAAATTTCTAATCTCTCCAATACAATGAATACTCCCTTTATAGTTTATTCAGTATTTTTTAGTTTGATGCGTGACGGAAGAGCTGTGCCTTTCCTTTCCGCCTTTCTACAAAACTGACGATGGAGTGATAGGTATTGGTCATTACACAAATCCAAAGGAAGTCTTTCGTGCCAATCTACTTTATCAATTTTATCTGTTTTCCCATAAAAGATACCCTTTTTTCGAATGAAACAGATGTAACCACGAATCCGCACATAATCTTCCCACAGTCGGTGAAACAGAGTAGTAGTATTGCTAAAAGTGCTTCGACATCTGAGGTCATTTCGCACGAGGCTCCCACCGGGTACCGGGAACGCTATCATAGGAGTCGAAAGCGTTGCCCATTTGGCTATCCGGGAGCCCCGGTGAAACAGGGGGTTGTTGGAATGATAGCATGGGAAATCGCACATCTGGATTTTAAAACAAGCGAAACGTGACTCAATACTTCCTCAAAACCGGTTACTTTATGAAAATATAGCGCTGGATGAGTGCCGTGTAGCGACCATGCCCGGGGACCTTTATTTGTTGGCCTGATTTGTCTCAGACGCAAATTATGTCATCCACGAAGCGAAAACAAATGAAGCGGTGTCCTATAAAATCCTTGTCGCAACTTAAGAGGATGTTTTTCCTCAGGCATATTATTTTTCCTATGCGGCAACAAAGCAATAATTATATATCAACAGCATATTCATGCACAAACCAGAAGTTTAATGAGTACTAAGTGGAATCAATGTGTGGAAACAAAAATATCAAATGTTATCCAATGGCCACGTCCCAAAAAAATCTCATCATCTTCAAAATATACCAAAAACCTTGGTTACCAAATTTGTGCACACAATTCGTGCAGCTCTATGCTAGAGATCGGCATTGGTTAAGTGCCTCGACCCCGACGCACGTGATGACGTAGTCTTAGGATATAGTGAACGGTAAATTGTAGACGTTTTGCTCTTCATTCCTGATAGACCAAGAACACTTACACCCAGAGGAACTTTTATATTGAAGGTCCTAAACATTGTAAATATATAATCCGATTAATATAGAATTTCCTTCATTTTCAGGATTGAAATAGCGGAAAAGTATTTTCGTAAGCACAATACAGATTTTAAATTGTAACTTTATTTTTACTATTCTGATGAATGCTTGCTTTTAATTCGCCGGGTGATAAAAGGGCAGAGGACGTAATAAGAAGTAATTCTCGGAAAGTCAATCACAGTAAATTGATGTTTTTATGAACGTTTTATTCCGAATTTCAGCGTATATCAGAGTGAGAAAGCAAATAAAATAATTTTCACTTCGCATTCCATATTTATAACTATTTTTGAAAGAGGAATGGTTAAATATGAAAACCGCGAGCAATGGCGCGAACGATTTCAAAAAAGGAGTTCCTAAGAGGGGGGTTTTTCAGTGTTGCCGGTCAGTCATAGTAAGTGCTGTTCCTAGTAGATCCCGTGAATGCCACTTCTGGCGCTCGTAAAAATTTGCGTTAATTTATTCCGCCACTGTATGTCACTACTAAACAACAACTTAGAGTGTAAAAAAGTATCTTCACAATATTTCGAAACTATCAATTTATTTCCTAGGAAATCTTTGCAAAAGTCGCAATTCTTATGAACTTAAATTTATCACCAGAATTAATGTGATCTGTGGATTTTAAATAATGTAGGTTAATATGCTTAGATGACACAGTTCATTGATGATTATAACTGCTTAAATCCAAAAAGAAATGATATATATAACACACTGTCCAATTACCCCTTCCTTAAGAATTATTTTACTAGTGTTTCTTTTCTACCTGGTTTTCGTTATTGTCGAAAGTGTAAATCTGTAAATACCCTTACTCCTGGGCTGGATGTTTCGGCGTCCTTTCTGCTTGTCCTTGTGCTCAGCCGATGATGGGGGAAGGGAGGGTTTGGAGGGATAACCTAAAGCCCTAAGGAGTGGACCCCCCCAGTCCCTTGTGACGTGCATTGAGGTTCATCCCTATTCATGCATAGGGAGCCCTCTGCCACAGGTCCTGGAGCAAGCTCCGACCTTATAGAGAGAAAGAGCGACCAGCTGAGAAGTGAGAACTCAGTTACCTCACCGCTGGAGAAGAAGGTGAAAGAAAGGCCCCTGAAAGAGATGCCTGCCTCTATAGGCCTCAAACGAGGCTAAGGGCGAGAGATGCATGACTTCAATCGCCCCCTACAGAGCAGGCGGTCAATACAGAGAAATGCACTTTATTCTAAGCTACCGGAACATAATTCTGCCTCCAATGCATTCAAATATTAATTGGCAGAAAATAACTGAAAATTGTTTAAAGAAATTCTGGTCTTACTGACAATAGTTGTTTTATTATTAAAGTTGTAATTAATTGTCTCCAAAGAGAAAGCCAGATGAGGCTGAATTGCAAAGTTTGAAAAGTTATTGAACTAATAGACGTATATTAGAATGAAATTCATCCTAAAAAAGGACTATTATTGATAGAAAGATTGCCCTTTTCTTTGATAATTTAGAATTAATTGAAAATTATGTGATTGTGGAGTTAATAGGAAAGAATCAGAATACTCACAAAAGGTCCAGATTGGGAGATCAAGTTTCGGTACTAAACCATAAGAAAAGAAATACATTAATTAGTATAGAAGTGTACTCTTACAGAATACATAAATATTGCATTGCGTCTTTTTTAAATTTCAATTTAAAATACCACAATTTTCCATTTAAAGAAAGCTTTGAAAAATAATTAATTTGATTCAAATAAATCTATGGCAAAATTATCTTTCTAATGATTCACTGATATTAAACTAAGAAAAAAATAAAATAATCCCCATTTTTATGTAAATCAAGTTTTTTACTAAAGGAATGTATGAAGCAGGAAAGAAATTTAATTAGGTATTTAGAGAATAATATGATATTTTACATAGTTCCATTAATGCTAATGAACAGTTAACAGTTGGCATCCCGTGAGCTAAAAAAGGGCTAAATCAAGCAATCGAAACTGAATTCATAGCATATATCATAATTGGCTAAGACATACATGTCGTTAAATTCTTGCATAGAATAAGTCACCTAAAAAAATGCAGATTTGTGTTTCGAAGTATTAACGAACTTACTTAAGGAAGAATGCAATTGAAGTTTATTTTAGAAACAATGTTATGGTAACAGGAATTTAATATAGGTGGAACAATTACGGTATATTTAATTTTATGATGGCTGTGGAATAGTTTTCTTTCTATTGAAAGTATTTCGGGTTCAAAGCAAGTTTGAAAATCTTATTTTTTAATCGGAAACACAGAAAAACGTTTGACTGCGTTTAAGTTACGAATGGCTTTAAATCATGGATGATGCAATTTTTAATAGGAAAAGGGTCTGAAACGTCAATAAACCAAAGTGTAATGTTCTAATTATATCGTAAAAGTAGAGGCAAAAACCTTTAAGAAAAATAAATTTAAAAATGCAAATAGTTAAACATGGAAAAGTCAACCTTCAGTTCGAAAACGGAGGCTAAGAGTTGGAGATTATTTGCAGACCCATAAAATTTCTGAAGAGAATTATTTGTGCAGTTCCAACTGTCCTTGTTATAGGAAAAACGCGTTAAATATAGGGCGAAGATTGTGACAGTCGTCATATATTCAGAATGTAATAATAGTAGTACAGCGAAAGACAGTCACAACTATTGGAGGCATCAGTTAATTAATTTAAAGTAAATCAGAGAATATATTAATAGGAAAATATGCTACACAGTTCAAGTTACCCGGACAACGAGTTTAATCCTGGAAACAATTGTAACTACGCGCCTCAAAGAAACTATAAACACAAAACTTAGTTAAGCACATGTATTGGTGATTCTAAGTGTATGTCAACATCGATAAAAGTAAATAAATAACACAATTCGAAATATTTAAAATCCGTCCTCTAATATATTTACTGTAGGTTTCGAAAAACTAACAACCATCATAAAGAATTTATGTGATATTTAACTTAAAAAAAAGAGAATAAGCTGAGAACTCAAATGTTCATTACATCAATATGAGGTTGCCGAAATAACTCTAAATTTATTTATGATAAACTGCGTTGTAAGGTCGAAAATAATTCTGGTGATATATCCTAGATAATCATGACCATCAGAAAGAAGTAAGGAACGTTTAAAAAGTATTCTTTTTTGTTGAAATGCGTAATTTAATGCGTTATGTTTGCATGAAATAATCACCAATGGGAAATCTTATCTAAAAGCTTGAAATATTCGAAATCCGCGCGTAATAAATTAAGCTTAAAATAAGCCAAGATTCATGATTTAACTCTTGAAATTACTAAGGTGCAGCTTTGGGAAATGTCAAAAGAGATCAAAAACCCAATTTTAAAATCAATCTCATGGTAGAATTATTTTTTTCGCAGTAGGTAAGTTCCCTCTCTTCTTAAAAACTTATAACTGCAGTAAGCATATGTAAAATTATCCTTAGTACTATTCAAAGCGTTACTTTGTTCTGAGCAATGGCTTTAAGAATTATGGCAATTTCTTAGGATAGTTACATTCTTCAATTATTTCAGTATTGAAATCAAGCAAATACGGAAATGCGTCAGAAATTGCACATTCTAAGAACTTTGATTGTTTCTGTTATAATTCCAAAGGCGGGACTCTGATTAGCTATCGAAAGTTATTCAATACTATAAACTATTCGTCGGAATTGCCTGGAAACGGACCCTTATCACCTTCCAATAATAGGCTAATGAGATACGGAAATTGTTTTTTTAATTTAGAAAGGCATACTATTTCCAAACCTTATCTAAGAAAATATAATTTTTAAGATCTAATATTCCTGTAACTGCAACACGCAGCCCGTATAAGAAAAAGAGCACTTTAAACGCAGTAGATTAAGAATAGACCAAGCGAAAGTCATTGATTTCGGAGGAGAAATATAAACCCTACAACTAGTAGAGAATGATTGTGGGGATACTATGATTTTAAGAGGAACCATGCGAAAACGTTCGCCTCTAATTCGCGTAAGAGATGATTTCAATTATAAAATCAATAATTAATAGCAAAATGGTTTAAATGATTTTTAAATAAATGTTTTAAGTTTCCCTTTCCTCCTGAAGGAAGCGAAAGAATCCCAAAATAAAAATAAATTCAAATGACTAATTGCTTAAAGGAGAGAGTCCACCTTGAACTTCGGAAGTGAAGGTAAAAGAATTGAAGGTCGTTTGAAGGAATATCGTCCTAACTGTACTCTTTGGATTAGATAAAGTCTCCTTTTTAAAGAATAACATGACAGTGAAAAGGAACAGAAAAGGAAAGGAAAAGATAAATAGGCCTTGAAAAAAAGATCACCGTATTTAAGTGAACACATTTCCCAAGTTTTCTGTTAGAATTACTGACATTTATAGTAAGCGATACTGTGTCCTTAAGACGGACAAAGTACCAGACGAAAGTTGATGCAAAACATCGAAATAAAACACAAAACCGCCCTAAATAGGGAAAAATTAAGTAATAAGGTGACAAATTGGTAGATAGAAAGTTGAATCAATAAGCATTCTAGCATTGTAAAGGTCTACAGCTATTTTTAAAAGGATATTCTCAGAACAGTTACTAAATGTAACTTAACTAAATATTTAAGTATGAAGCTGTATTACGACGCGGATTTTTCGTAGCGATAACTTAATTACAACAGAATGAAAAAGACTTTAAAATGCATCCGATGTCAACGCGTGCCCAAGAAGATAAAATCGGAAAATAAATGAAAATATAATCCCACAGTACCTTGTGTTGAGTCCCCAGACTGCCGCGGTCCTCCGCCGTCTTCGATGACTTCCAATGGACTTTGAAAACCGGAGAATCACTCAATCGCGAAAGAAACATCGACCTCGGAGTGCATTCACTTTCTAAATATTTTGGAACATAGAAATACACAAATAAGAAACTAGAAAATAACTTTAAATCAACAAGTATTTCTCTCTATTGCTTCCAAATCACTATTATCTTAATCAGTAAGTCTCATTATAATTGGCTCCAGCCATTGGAATAGATACGAAAGATCAAGAAATAAAAATCCGGAGAAAGAGTTAATAATTAATGAAAACATTCATTCTAATTTGTAAAGTAGTCACGAACGATGCATTTCCAACCGAATACTGAAAGCGTCCTTAGTAAACTAATCATTAATTAATGGAATCAAATTTAAAAAATAACTACAAATTCAGTTTGAAAACAAAGCACATGGAAATAAAATAATTGCCCCCTTTGTTTATGATAAACATAAAAAAATATCTTTGGCATAGTAACGAAAAATATGAAGCAACTACGACAGTTGAAAACATGAAAATTATTAACGCGCAAGAGCTATCATTTCTGCACAAGTATTTATATCCAAGTCACTTATTATAAATACAAGGTTGAGTTCGATTTATTACTGGCAAATTTCAAATCAGAGATTCCGTTAAGAATTTGAGGTTCTTTATCTCCCGATGGTTACGCGAAAGACTAAAAAAAATATATTCACATAATTATTTCCGGGGATTGGGGTCTAACTAATTAAAAAAGATAAGAAATATTTCACTTGGAGACAGGCATGGTCAATGACAACTGAACCGATATTCAAACTTGGAAAATCCTTACGTCTGCGGTTGAACAAATGAATGTGCCTTAAACCACTCGAAATGCAAAAAATAGAGAAATATTTCGAATAAGAATCCGGCGACGAAGTTAATGATCGAATAAATCGTTAATTAAAATCGTATGCGTTGCTTTAGCTAATCAATACGAACTTGAGAAAGCTGCGTTACTTATCAACAATAATGAGAAGCATTTCATACGAAATTCGCGAACAAAACGCACCTATTACACGCAAAACAATGCCACTCGAAATATACGAATTTTAACCTCGCATTTGCTATCTGTATTTTATACTATAACATATTTAAGTATCGTCACAATCACTTGACTAAGATTCAACGGTCAACTGCCGATTGACGTTAATTTAAATCCGCGATTTCAGGTTCGGTATGAAAAATGTAAGAAATACCAAGTAAAAGAAGTATTTCTCTGAGAAATCGAAAAATCTCTCGCAAAACAGTTATTCAAGTTACTAAAATCACTCAGAGTTGCGATTATCGAACGTAGGACGAGAAACTTAATTAATTCGTACGAATCGACCGATATTCGCGAATTAAGTGGGCGTACGATTTAAGTCGAACACATTACGAAAGAATACACGTCCGCCACTGATTCAGACGTCGACCAAACTTATCGTCGATCTCATGAACAGACGATCGTCATGCACTTTCACTGCGCAAACAAGACACTTAGGAAATCCGAATTTCATCTTGCAATAGCAATTATTTCTTTTACGAGACATCCAAAGTTTTAATTCCGATCAAAGTATTCTATGCAACTTACCCTACGTGCAAAGTCCTCCCTGGAGACCGTAGACGTCTTCATTCCTTGGAAAATCTTCCTCTCGCCATTTAATAGACAGTTACTTAAAAAATATAATTAACATATCGAAAACAAAAACGTACTACTTAACCATTTCGCCTCCATTAGCAAACTTTCCAATTTATCGCCAACGTTCAAATTCAAATTGTAACGGCTTCTCTCACTAAAGTTGATAACAAGTCCTCCCTCGATGAAACCTGCGCCGAAAATGAGAAGTTTGGAGTTTGTAAAGTTTAAACTGACGAATCCTGCGATCTGATTGGTCGAAATTGGTTTCCACGTAACATGCCCCGCCCACCGTCAGTTTTAAAATTAACGATAATAATTACAAAATATTAAAATTGTATTTAATACAATGAAGCATCTTTTAAATTTAATTTCTAAATTATTCGAAAGGTTAATTGTTATTTAAATTCCAGTTTTAAGCTTCGTATTTATTTTCGATCGAACCCATGGCGATAGCGGAAAATTCCATTGAGGTTAACGAATAATATTAAATATGTAGTTACCATGACTGTTAGATTACATATATTTAATATTTAAATTAATTTACATAACATTTTTGAAAGAATTTGGTGGTTATTTAAATTTATAAGTTTTTATATATTCGCGGCTGCAAAAAACAAAAGATAGGGATTACCGCATGGGCTCAATATTTTAATTTTGTATTTATAATTGATGATATTTTATCAGAAAAATCCACTGTGATATAAAAAGTACGCTCTTTAGACAATAT
>KZ309275.1:350942-364299 GCA_000376725.2 Ladona fulva | reverse complement strand
ACTTGATTGACGATTCTAAATTGCGAATTCATTCAATCTGCACTGTCTATAACTCATACATTTTGAGCTATCATCGCGTGTACGCAACGTTTCCATCAATGTCTTTTTTAAAATTAGGTCCGTCCTTCTAAATGGGTGTCTGCTATAGTAGCCGCTCGCGATTTTCCTACCATTTCTTTAAACCGAACCCTTGCAGCGAATATAAGTACCGTTATATTTGAGGTAGTTTCCTTACAGTGTTGCAACATGTGTTCCAGTGAAGGAATTTTAAGAGTATCCCGAATCTTATGTTACCCGCAATTTTAAAGTTTTTTTTGCTCATGACTGTACGACCGGTTGGCGCGGCGCGTTGTCGCATCTGCCTTCGTGCAATTGTAGTGTGCAATAGTCGTGCAAATGCCCAATACTGCAACCGTGCGAAGTTAGAACAGTGATTACGAAACAGCCTACCAAACTCTCTGCCATTTGTTTATTCCATATTTTTGCAATTTGAGTGTTAGACTAAAGAGCCATATTATAATACTCGCTATAAAGAATGAGGGAATCAAGTGACGAAAATTTCACAGAGGAAACTTCAGGAATGGGCTAGAATGTGAAGAACCTGGCCAAGAGACCAATTTTCGTTTCTTCGAGTTCAGAACTCGAACATTTTCATAATATTTTGCAAGAGACTATATATGATCATCCGAGTCAATTATCGATGTCTTTACGAGTGTCATAATTGACAAATGTATACCGGATAGTCAAAAAAGACAATGTCACTCCTAGGGAAAGTTTATTTATAAAATCTAAAATTAGTAGTAGTAGTAGTATTGTAAAAAGTGCTTCGACAACCAAAGTCATTTCGCACGTAGGCCCCCACCGGGAATCGAAGGCGGGACCGCTTTCACTGAAGTCGAAGGCGTTGCCCACGTGGCTATTGGGAGCCCGACATCTAAAATTGTAGATAGCGGAAGAAGCTATAGGGATAAGGGGTGTCATTGCCTGCCCCTTGCCATACATCTCTGGCAACTTTTAGGGTCAATATGTACATTTTGTTGTTTATTTCAACTTAATTTCATTTTGCAGTTTTTAATAACACAATTAATTTGATATGCATATTTTAACTTACTATGCCAAGATAATAATAATACTTATTACAACCATTACAATAATACATATTACTTCATATCCCATAGTTTAAAGGTGGTATATCAATTCAGTAGAACGGATAAACAAAGGTGGAAGTGTAAATAAATATTCTAGTGGGTCACTCTCGAAAAGGATTAACTCGGCACAATCATTTTCGTAACCTAAATTGTACTGATAACCTTAACTGTAGAATGAAAGTTTTCAAAAATTATTATCGCCAATTTTCTTTCTGTGTGCATAAGCGCGCGCCGTTTCCCCTAAAAAAATACCCCCCAACTAGAGTTTTACGGGCAATAGTTTTCACGGAAAAGAAACTAAAAATATACGCTACGGATATGATGCTGACCATCTGCTTAGGGGCGTTCCATGTTAAGTGGACCAATTTTAAAGAAGTTCCCCGCTCGACCGTTACAGATTTCAATTAAATTTTGTGTGAATATAAACTCATATTCTCTATGAACATATGTCAAGTTTTACATCCATCGGTGAAATACTTGCTGAGATATAGTCATTTGTTTGACCNCAAAATATCCGAGATAAGATTCGCTATCACTTTTTGGAACAAGTTTCTGAGATTATATATCGGGCATATTTGTGATAATGTTGGTGACAGTAGGTAAATAAAAATGATTGCTCTATGCACCTGTTCTCCTTCCGTTAGAGAATCAGCGAATTGGAAGTCCATAATGTTGATTTAATAGTGGAAAGACGTATTCGACTTGTTTGACGATTCTAAATTGCGAATTCCTTCAATCTGCACTGTCTATAACTCATACATTAGAGCTGCCATCACGTATATGCATTGTTTTCCTAAGTGCCTTTCTTAAAATTAGGTCCGTCCTTCTAAATGGTTGTCAGCTATGGAGCAGATACCCATGCTACTACTACTACCATTCCCTCACACACCCTTCCCAGCGAAAGAAATACAGTTAGCAAAGGGAGGAGACTGTCTTTACAGTGTTGCAGCGTGTTCCGCTGAAGGAGTTTTTACGAGTATCCCTAATCTTATGTTACCCTGCAATTTTTGAGTTATTTTCACTCTTGCCTGTACAGTCATGAGAAAAAAAAACTTAAAAACATTGCGGGTAACATAAGATTCGGGATACTCTTAAAACTCCTTCTGCGGAACATGTTGCAACACTGTATGGAGTCTATCTCAAATATAACGGTACTTATATTCGCTGCAATGGTTCGGTTTAAAGAAATGGTANTTGCACGATTTATCTAAAATCCCCCACGCAACACTAGCCTCCTCACAATCAACGATATCGTCTATCAACTCATCACTCACCGAGCGCAAAATTAGTGATAGAGCTAATAAGTTGCTTTTGGCGCGCTTTCGTACCTCGGCCTGACTCAAGTTAACATCTGGAGCATCCTTATATCCAGTGATTGCTTCCCAACACTCCCTGAGAAGCATCTCGGATTTAATACGGACCATCCACCCCGTATAGTTCCTCCTCGTTAACTTCGGTATGGAGAACGTTCTGTCTTCGTGGTCACCATACCCTCCGGACGCCATGTTGTTCCCCATGGTATCGCTGGATCCCGCACAATAAAAAACCTCGTAATATTGTACCTTCTTCAGTAACTCTTCAAAATCTCGCGCAAGCAGCGTTTCCTGGGCCCATAACCTATTAAAACGCTATTACTAAGTCGAAAATGCTCTCTTAGTAATTGCTTAACTCAGGTTAATTTGAAGAGCAGGAAAAAGCAACGTCTACACAGGTTGAAGATTCTCAGCGAACACATTTATTTCCCTCCAAAACACCACCTAGCATGACGCTTACACAAACATAGAAAAACAAGTTAGTTAAACATATTGCCAACCTTAACATGTTGCCTTATGTATCAGTTCTAACACTCCACAATGGACCTCAGCAGTGGGTATTGGTAGGTGGAGATGGATAAAAAGAGTAAGCCATAAACTGCTTTTTCTACATCTGAAGGACATTATGAATGCAACAGAATGAGTTTCGGACTGATGAACGCCCCTTCAACCTTTATGCGGCTTATGAAGACATTTTAAACTGTCTGCTTCACCAGGGATGTGAATGTTACCTCGACGATATCCTTAGACACGATCGGACGTTAGATGAACATATAAGTTGTCTCAGAGAAATATTTCGCTGGCTTAGGAGTGCTACCTTAAAACTAAAACCGTAGAAATGCAATTTCTTTCAAAAGCACGTGAATTTTTTAGGCCACGTCGTTTCATCCGAAGGCTTACAACCAGATGAGGATAAGGTAAAAACGATCGCAAAATTTCCTCCTCCATGTAACGTCCAAGAACTTCAGTCATACCTCGGCTTGGCAGGGTATTACAGGAAGTTTATTCCTAGTTTTGCTGAAATTACCAGCTGTCTTACACAATTAATTAAGAAAGGTACGAAATTTCATTGGTCGGAAAATCGTCAACAGGTCTTTGAATGCCTGAATACCTAAGACAGTGTATTCATACCTAGCTCGAACTCAAGATTCCTGAGTTTTCAAGACCATTTATATTATACACAGATGCTTCTCAATGCGCTCTAGGAGGCATACTTACCCAGCAATTTGAAGATGGCGAACATCCGATGGCTTTCGCGAGTCGGCAGTTGCGTAAAGCAGAGAAATCTTATTCTGCTACAGAGCTCGAATGTCTAAGTGCTCTTGAAATCTTGTAATCGCCCTCCTTTTTGTCTGGCCCACGTATTTCAAACTACATTCAGAATAAGAAATTTGATAAATACCAGATTTGTGTAATGTGTCAACTTTATCCTTCGTGGAACCTAATAAATTCTTCAGATTAAAATCATTAAAGTAACAATTTNATAACTACTTAAATTAAGTATTTGAATACAAAGTTTCATTTCCGCGGTTACGGTTGTGAATCAAAACATCTTCCCGTTCCATCAACTACCAATCTCCGACTATAAATTACCAATAAAAAGCGCTTCTGGCCACCTTCTTCCGATACCAGGACAATGCTACGTTCCATTTGTGATCGACAACGACCAATGACGCCTTCTTCATGACGCCTTGATTATTGATCTCGGTCTCACCAACTTTGATGGGATATTCCGTCTGGACTTCATGAAGCATTATGGGAATAGAATATGTATTGAGGGTGAACTAATGTAACTCGATGAGCGCAAGGAAGTCAAACATTCGGAATTCTAGCAACCACACCGAAAGTAACCAGATTTCTTCTCGGCCGAAAATTTACAATAATGCGAAAATATGCACGAAGTCTTCTCATCAGCCGGGTTACTGCTTCGAAGTCCATCGACCTTTCGGCGCCTGGCGCCATCTACAGAATAATGGGAGGCGGTTGTTATCCTCAACTTCCAAAGTAAATTTTATTTTCGGGTGTCTGCAATTCAGGTGGTTAAGAAAATCAAGGCAAGGGAGACAGGCGATGTTTGTGCCGATGATGAGGGCCGTACCGTAGTCTCCCTAACAATGTGAATTCGTGTGAATGAGGGAATTATGTGAGAGATGGGCGATGACTGATCGGATATAATAGTAACACAGTTAAGATAAAATCAAGTGTGAAAATCCCTCCTTGTTTAGTAACAATAGCCCAAAACATACAATTGGCCGGAAAAGAAATCTTTGTTAATCTGTCAGAAATCTGTGATGCCCGTTCTTACTCATTTTTCTTCCATGTTCTTACTCATTGTCAGAAAATGACGTAACTGTGATGCCCGTTCTTACTCATTTTTCTTGCGACGGCAATCTCCCTATCCATTTTGCAATACAAGGAATTGCGAATAGATATTGAAGTAAAACTCGGAATTTGTTGTAGATATCATGGTGGCGGATTTCATCTCACTTATACACGAATACCGATCTGAAGACGTAGAATAGAAGGTGAGGTGGAATGCGATTTATTGTCCTTCTTCGATTTCAGTGAAGTACCGGTCGAAGTGTTACATGCTCTAAAAGAGCTGATAACCGAGTTCTCGGATATTTTTGTGCATGGAGATGTCTCCCTAGGATTTACTGATGTGGTGAAGCATTGTATTGTTGTCGGAGACGCAAACCCAATTAAAAAGCGGCCTTATCGCGTCCCCCATTCTCAGAGGTCAGCCCTTGCGAAAGCAATCGCAGAAATGTTAGCCAAAGGCGTCATATACCCTTCTACTAGTCCCTGGTCAGCGCCCTTAATTTTAGTAAGGAAAAAAACCTTAGATGACAATCCTACCCAATATTGCCCGTGTATAGAATATCGTGCCTTAAATAAAGTAACAAAAACTGAGGTAATGGGTTAGATGACTTGGCACGATAAAGTCGTGCATCTAGGAAAATTCCCAAGGAGAAACGGACATGAAAAAAGTCTGACGGAACCGGGACTCGAACCCGGGTCTCCCAATTGCCGGTCGGTTGCTCTATCCATTGAGCTATCCTATAAAGTCTCCCAAACGGCATGGANTATGTTTATTTACAGAGATATAAAATGCCAAACTTTAGATTTTTTCGAGCCATAATTTTTTGGGCCGAGTTTGCTTCACATTTTCTTCGCAGATTTCGCTCATAAAAGATTTCTTATTATTTTGTGTAATAGAGCAACGTAGGTTGTATGCCTGAGATAGCGTGTCTCAAAGTTGCTAAAAATCGATGTCTAACTGTAGAAGACTGTGGTAGGGGGTCAAACAAATTACTATATCTCAGCAAATATTTCACCGATGAATGTAAAACTTGGCGGATGTTCATAGAGAATATGAGTTTATGTTTACACAAAATTCCATTGAAATCGGTGATGGTCGAGCGGGGACCGTTGTACCACTTGACATGGAATGGTTTTTTAGATACAAAATGTGTATACTTATGTATTAAAAATGTTTTTAGTGTATTAAAAAATCGAAAAAAAACAAGGAAGAACATGTACTGGAAAAATAAAATTAAAAATAAAATAACAATCAATTAATGCCAGAATTAATCACTTCTAAAATTTTATTGTGTTTATGTATAACTGGGTACATTTATTAAAGAAAAATTTGCTTTCAGGTCGATAATTTCTTATGTANCAAACGGCATGGAGAAATGTTCTGGCGGGATAGCTCAATGGATAGAGCAACCGACCGGCAATTGGGAGACCCGGGTTCGAGTCCCGGTTCCGTCAGACTTTTTTCATGTCCGTTTCTCCTTGGGAAAAACTGAGGTGTTTCCCATGCCTAACATGGATGAGACGTTTGCTCAACTGGGCGGATTTCGTTACTTCTCCATATTAAAACGCTATTACTAAGTCGAAAATGCTCTCTTAGTAATTGCTTAACTCAGGTTAATTTGAAGAGCAGGAAAAAGCAACGTCTACACAGGTTGAAGATTCTCAGCGAACACTTTTATTTCCCTCCAAAACACCACCTAGCATGACGCTTACACAAACATAGAAAAACAAGTTAGTAACTATAAACATATTGCCAACCTTAACATGTTGCCTTATGTATCAGTTCTAACACCTCTCCTCAGAAGGCAACATATTCCATAACAAAAACCAATCTTAAAAATACCATCAAAAAATTCCCAATTTAAAAGATAGTTCTTTAGTCTTAGGACCTGGCAGAGGCTTCGTAAGTAGATCTGCCTGATTATCATTAGATTTAACATAACATACAAAAACACAACTTCACCATTTTTTACAACTTCCCTGCAGTAATGGTACTTAACATTTATGTGCTTGGACCTGTCCGAAATGGAATTGTTCCCAGATATGCTAATGGCTCCTGTATTGTCCACATAAATCGGGCAAGGTTTAGGCACATATCTTTCTTCTCCTATTTCCTGCAGAAAACCTCTTAACCACTGAAACTCCGTCACACCCTCAGACATGGCTATATATTCTGCATGCGTACTTGACGATGCAACACATCTCTGTTTTCTATTACGCCAACACACAACTGTGCCTGCCATAGTAATCACATATCCTGAGACAGATTTTGCATTCATTCTGTCATTTGCATAGTCAGAGTCAGTATATATCTTTATGGGTTCACCAGTTTTCCTGAAATGTAAACCATAATGTTTGGTCCCCTTCAAATACCGCAAGATATGTTTGACATTGTTCCAATCAGTTGCAGTGGGACTTTCACAGAATTGACTAATATAACATACAGCATTTGAAATATCAGGCCTTGCAGTACTTGCTGCATATAGTAAGCATCCAACAGCTTTCCTATATACTGATTCAGAAAAACCTGTGGACTGGTTCCTGTCAACATTTATACATCCCACATCAAGAGGAGCATTTACACTTCGGCAGTCCTCCATAGAAAATTCATCCAATAACTCATTTATATATACTTCCTGGTCTACTATCAACTCATCTCTTTTATGCCTTGTGATCCTCATTGATAAAAAACTACACACATCCCCCAAGTCAGTCACATTCAGTAATTCACATAATGATACCTTAACTGCAATAATAGACTCCCTCTCACCCACCAAAAGAAAATCATCTACATACACAGCAATAATTACACTACATTTTATATAAACACAAGGATTCATTGAGCACTGTTTTAGCCCTAAATTAACAAAAATACTATGTAAATATTCATTCCAATTCCTCCCAGATTGTTTGAGACCCGCAGCCGGAACTTTGGTCCGTGGAGATTTGGTCCCACGACAATTTGGTCCCGCTACGATTTGGTCCGCGACGATTTGGTCCGCGGCGGCTGGGTGCTACGATGATTTAGTAACGACACGCGATAAATTTTTTGTTGGGCAAGGCTGAGATTTCTCANAATAATTTCTGCTTACATATCTTATTTGGCTGCTTTTGCTCACTTTTCAATTAGTAAGGGCACTTTGTTCGCTGTTGGCTGAGAATCAGGATGAAGGGATTGGCAACACTCTTTCTGTAAATAATCCACGCAATGTGACTCGTGAAAGCCTTATGGAACGCACAATAGAGCTCTGTGATCTCCTCCAGTATGAGTTAGTATGGCATAGACCTTGTGGATCCATAGAAACTGTTGTGGAAGATCATATTGATTATCTAGTGGAAATTGGTTTGTTGAAGTTGGTAAGCCAATTCATAATTTTATAAATAATATTTTATCGCTGCTTTAATGATATCAATCTTTTCTGTTCCATTTTCTAATCACAAGAATAACTTTCAATGTTTTCTTTTGTTTAATATTTTTTTATTCACCTATATTTTATTTTGTATAATCCTGTATGTTTATAATGCTGATTATAATTTCAGGATCTCATTTTAATTATTTATTTTCATAGCGATTTTATTCTGCTTTTGACTTCATATCATTGGCAATACTGATAAGACTTGTGTAATGACTAGTATACATACTCCTCTTCCTTGTATCCACTTCAGGGGTTTGCATTAAAATTTGTGATTTCATATTAATGTCTCAGAGCTATATAAGTGCTATTGTGATTGTACAGGTGAAAATAACTCAAAAATTGCAGGGTAACATAAGTGTTTGCAACACGAGGCTGTTACAAGATAATACAAAAGAGACCAAAAAAAAAGGATTATATTGGCCTGACATGAACATAAGAAAAATATCTGATCAACGGATTGCTCGCTCTCCCAATGCAATGTCCGTAGCCTCCCATTCCTCTCTCTGTCTTGATGATTACCTGAGAACTCCAGACCAAGGGTACTTCCGTCTCCATGTGGTTCTCCTTGTTCCTGTCATGAAAATCCGACCACTTCTCCTTCTCGCCATGAAAGCCCGACTGCTTTTGTCTTCTCAGTGGCTCTCAGTCTCCTCCCAAAGTCACCTGCCCGTGGCTCCCTCTTCCACATGTCCTAAACAAATTACCACCAACGGCATCGAAGGAAGGCCGATCGGCCAAACAATAAGATTAGGGATACGTAGTAAAAACTCCTTTAGTGGAATATGTTGCAACACTGTAAGGAGTCCCTCCCAAGGATTACGGAACTTCTTTTTGCTGTGAATAGGGGGGGGGCCTTGGTTTCAAGGAATGGTCACAGCATCGGTAGCGGCTCCGTAGCTGACACCCATTTAGAAGAACGGACCTGATTTTAAGAAAGACACGCTGATGGAAATGCTGCATATATGCAATGGCAGCTCTAATGTATGAGTTACAGGATGTGCAGATTGAATGAATTTGCAATTTAGAATCGTCAAAGAAGTTGAATACGTCTTTTTACGGCAAAGTTAATGTTATGGACCTCCTTTTCACTGATTCTCTAACGGAAGGAGAACAGGTGCATGGAGCAGTAATATTTTCTTACTTACTGTCACCAACATTATCACAAATATGCCCGATATGTAATCTCAGAAAACTGTTCCAAAAAGTGATGGCGAACCTTATCTTAGATATTTCACATGGATCTTTAGTAATAATATTACTATTAAAATTAACCTTTCCAATGTTGCGTAAGTTATTCGGTGCTGATAACATTTTCAGTAATATGTGTAGATTGTTATAGGGTGTTTTTCATTATTGTTGCCTTAACTTTCATCGATACAAAATTTGAAAGTAATTTATCGGTAAATTAATCGAAAGCAAACACCGAAGGAATCTGCGATCAATCTTAAAAGTAAAACATTCATTCTATCAGAAGTGAGTTCGAATGCAGGTGATCCATGATGCGCTGCCTATTGTTGTAAATCTCGACTTTCTGTTCTAGATTCCGAAGACTTCCTTATGACGTAATAAAAGAAGGTGTCCATTAAGTTATTGCTTATTTGTGGAATCTCCGAATATACATGATCCAAGCCTCTCACTCCCATCCTAATTGAAGGTGAGAGTAGCGGTTTATCTCTGCTTGCTACATTTCTGAAAGAGCCACTGCCAACTAGGGATGTAACGGAGCTTCCAACTCGAATCCGAAAGGTCGGAGACTCCGGTTCAAATTCCTCCGGATGCGACTCCGGTTCCGATACTATGAAACCGGAGTTTTAACGGAGTTAAAACTTCGAAGTAAATGAAATTAATCGCGCCCGTTCCGTCCTCAGTGCGGAGTGGTAAGGAATAGCACATAGGATAACATTGTATCACTCGTTTAACGTTTGACTCCCGACAACCGGCTGACTCACTTCTCAGTGTCGGTGTTGCGATGTGTGCTCAGACTTTTGATAGCCATGAAGCCAAAAACAAGTGCTATTTGGAACTTCTTCTGTGAAATTTATTCAAATACGGCGAAGTGTAATATTTGCGAAAGAATATACTCCAGGAAAGGTGGTACTACGACTTCGGTGAAGGGGCACTTAAAAGCACTTCATAGGGACAACTATGAAGAACTCTTGCGGCTTGAGAAAGAACCGAGGCTTGCTACTGAACGTGATCCGAAAACGAAACTTGAAAAGGCAAAAAACAGGTATTGTTGCATGACATTTTGAGTAAGAATAAAAAATGGGATGCCTCTTATTCAAATTCTAAGGAAATCGATAAAGTAATTTCCGAAATGATCGCCTTAGAAGACCTTCCATTCATTTTCGTGGAGAGTCTAGGATTCCGCAATATATGTTCCGGAGCATTAAATGCAATATATTGTTCCGAATTACAATTTGAGAGGACGCCAGTTTTTCACACAGTATATTTGTGACGAGTTGTATCCTAAAGTTGTTAAAAAAATATCGGCTTTGATAAAAACCTTCGGGAAAAACTCCATTTACCACGGATATTTGGTCCGAGCCAAGTGCTAATGTTTCGTTAATAAGTTTAATAGCACACAGAATAACGGATGACTTCGAACGCATCTAAATTGTATGAAAATGTCAACCACTCAATGAACGTCACTCTGGAGACCTAATCTGTGAAGAAACTAAGGAGATGTTACATGAGTGGAAAATTCACTGCTTTATTCGTGATGGTGGGTCAAATATGGTGCGAGCAATGCAGCTAGCTGCCATTCCCGATGTGGGTTGCACTGTACATCAAGTACAGCTCTGTGTCCGAATTGCTTTGAGCTGACAGCCTTAATAGCTAAATACAGGAAGATAGCAACACATTTTAGCCATTCTCTCATTGCAAAGTCTGCTTTGCAAAAAATTCAAGAATTCAACTTAACCAGCATCCTTTAGGCAGTTGAAGTCAACAATTAAGATGATAGCAGTATTCTACAGAAAGACCTAAACGTTATATCAAGTTGGTGCAAAGATTGGCAGCTTGACTTGAATGCTAAGAAGTGCGTTGCGATGTCTTTTACCCGTTCCACCAACGTAATTAGCGTACAGTATGAAATTTCATCATACCCACTAGAGTTTGTGCGCCATAATAAATACCTAGGAGTTACACTCAGCAGTAGTTTATCGTTCAAAGAACATATTAGTGACATTATAGGAAAAGCAAATAGAATGCAGAGATTGACAAGTAGAACACTGAGAGGATGTCCATCAAAAGTCAAAGAAATTGCTTATTTTTCCCTCATTAGGCCTAGTCTCGAATACTGCTGCGCGGTTTGGGATCCACATGAAGTAGGGTTAGTATCAGATATAGAGATGGTCCAACATAGAGCAGCTCGTTTCGTCACTGGTAACTTCAGGTTCGACAGTAGCGTTACGGCTGTGATAAAATTTCTGGGGTGGAATTCGCTCAAAATGAGAAGATCGGATTATAGACGGAAGCTTTTCGACAAATTCATCGATTCAGAATTTTTAGATGAAGTGGAAGACAGTAATTCTGGTAAACAGCGATCGCGATCTCCGAGAGGCTACTACCAAGCGTTACAAGGAAGTAATCGCTAAAACAGATTGTTACTTCTGGTCGTTCTTTCCACAGAGCATTATAGATGCAAACACGATGGATTAGGTTAGGTCTTTGGTGTTGCAACACCCCCTGCCATGCGCCACTGGCGGCTTGCGGGGTATAAATCTAAATCTAAATATCTTTCCATGGATTGTAACCAAACGTTGGCTTCTCTATTCCTAATTCGAAAGAGAATTTGTTATCGAGTAATGTAAGGGCAATTCCAAATTCGCTTACTGTCGAACAGTAAGCGAACTGAGAGTAAGCGAACGAATAACACTGAGTATGCATTTCAGATAATCTGATTCCTATCTAATCTAATTCTTATTTAGATGGAAGATGGTCAGAGTAATCAACACATTCCTCTCACAACGATGAAAGAGGTGAGGATTGTCAACAAACTCCTTTACGTATTAATTGAAGAGTAAAATCAAGCCACACCTACCTGCCTCCTTCGCTGATAAAGGAGAAGTAAAATCTCAAATAACTCCTATACCGAAAGGCACTCTTCGCATGGAAACCCTAGCGCTTATTAAGGAGCGCAAGGGTGCCCAAACCTTCCTCACCCCAAATCCACTCTAGAAATGCGGAAGAAATAGTCACAGCGGATCCGCTGGTTTTTCCTAAAACCTCACATTTCCATGTTGTAAATCTATACAATAAACAGGGCCAAGACGATGGGCGAGGCGGCGTAAACTTCCTAATACAGTGATGGCAAGCATTATGTCGGAAGTATGACACATTGGATGAAATAAAGGACTTGCTTGAACATAGGTATTCCCGGTATTCCCATTAGAAAACAAAAGGGAAGAATGAAAAGGAAGCAAATGAGAAAAACCCAAAACCCCTGCTGTGCAGCTATGACCGGCAGACTAATCTGACACCGAAAATAGGGTATATTCACCTATCGTTTACGAAAAAAGGCCTTCTCGAAACTTTTTCAAAATACTTTTATAAGAAAGAGCATGCTTTTATCCATCTAAAAACCTGATTCTGGTTTTTCATCGCGGGAATATAAGGCCCGAGAAATCGGGACTAAAGTGAAGTTACCTCCTCCCAAAAATTATGGCGCGAAAAAAAGTAAAGTTTGGCATTTTATATCTCTGCAAGTAAACATAACATTAACGCGATACTATGTATCTTATAACTACTTAATACGAAGTGTACGAATAATAAGTTTCACTTTCCGAATGCTTTCCGTTAGTTTAATGAAAATATTACGAATTTCGTAACGACGCACAGAGGGCTAGAATCGAAAAAAGCTGGCCAAAAATAAGAAAATGGTTTTTTGGAGTGAGGATTTTGAAACTTCGCATGGCTATTCTTATATAAATTCTGCATATTAGTACCAAATAATTTACTCTTACTCCCGCGCATTAAAATTCTACAGGGGGTCAAAGTTGACCAAATTTTACGAAAAAAGCCGGTCTTCGATTTTTCACAAATTTCTTCAACTTCAAGCCAACACTGAACCCAAATGAGCAAAATCATCGGGTAAAAAACGATGCTGTATTATAAACCTATTCTTTATGCTTTATAGTACTTGGTTTGAATGATC
>KZ309275.1:319845-348385 GCA_000376725.2 Ladona fulva | reverse complement strand
ATTTCTCGGGCCTTATACGCCCGCGATGAAAAACCAGAATTAGGTTTTTAGAGAGATAAAAGCATGCTCTTTCTTTTAAAAATAATTTGGAAAAGTTTCGAGAGGGTGTTTTTTTGTAAATGTGAGCTGAATATACCCCATATTCGGCGTCGTAACGAAAATCACAATATTTGCACTCAATTTTTAAACTAACGGACGGCATTAAGAAAATAAAACTTTTTATTCAAACACTTTGTATAGAGTAGTTATAAGGCACAAAGTTTCGTGTTTATCTTATGTTTATTTACAGAGATATAAAATGCCAAACTTTAGATTTTTTCGAGCCATAATTTTTTGGGCCGAGTTTGCTTCACATTTTCTTCGCAGATTTCGCTCATAAAAGATTTCTTATTATTTTGTGTAATAGAGCAACGTAGGTTGTATGCCTGAGATAGCGTGTCTCAAAGTTGCTAAAAATCGATGTCTAACTGTAGAAGACTGTGGTAGGGGGTCAAACAAATTACTATATCTCAGCAAATATTTCACCGATGAATGTAAAACTTGGCGGATGTTCATAGAGAATATGAGTTTATGTTTACACAAAATTCCATTGAAATCGGTGATGGTCGAGCGGGGACCGTTGTACCACTTGACATGGAATGGTTTTTTAGATACAAAATGTGTATACTTATGTATTAAAAATGTTTTTAGTGTATTAAAAAATCGAAAAAAAACAAGGAAGAACATGTACTGGAAAAATAAAATTAAAAATAAAATAACAATCAATTAATGCCAGAATTAATCACTTCTAAAATTTTATTGTGTTTATGTATAACTGGGTACATTTATTAAAGAAAAATTTGCTTTCAGGTCGATAATTTCTTATGTATGATAGCTGCAAAATGTGAATCTTGATTAGAATCCACTTTTAAAAATCGAAAAATGTACTCAGTCTGAATATTCTCTCTTTCTTCTTGCTAGAGGGAGCACAGATAAAATTACTGGGAAACAGAAAATTATGTGTATTGTTTCTATCAGTCAGCAAACTTCTTGTAACATGTATTTTTCATTCAATTTTACCTGTTGCTGGACCCTGAATTGTTATTTTTCTTTGCAGAAGTGAAATTATTACAGGGGATAGATTTAGTTGCTATGTAGGTGTCTGGTTTTGATGAATGAACGATGGGTGTGTTCGGATTTCCGTTTGACAGAATTTATTTTCCTCCTGTAACCACATTATATTTGAAAACAATGTGTTTGGAAATCGAACCTCTTTGATTTTCTAAACTCACACTCACTAAAAATGAATCTCCTCGAGCGATATCTGGTGCGTCAATGAGCAAGAATCCTAATCAACGTATCTTTGGGGTCATATGAACTCTTGTTTTTCATGGGTACAACACTGAGTCTTCTGTCATCCTACTTGTTCCATAACTTTACTCTTCTTTCTGGTAAAATCGAATTTCTAATCCTTGGACTGATTGAGCTACGATATTGAACTCAGTAAGGGACGTAACTCTGATTTCTATTCGTTTGCGATTTTCTCATCACCTCTACTTTTCTCAGACTGCTTTTGCGTAATACAGTGTTTCATCCCGCAACTCCGTTGTCCTATTATGATCGGGTGTATTTTTGATCCTTACGCTGAAAATAAGATTGAAAAGAATTCAGGAACGCAAGCATTGGTTGAAGAGCGACCCGATTTGCTTTAAAGACGAACACTTTTGATTAAAACTCGTGATTCCTCAACACAAGAAGAATGAAAAGATAAAATGGCTCATTCATTATTTTTCCTTTTTCTCTATTTTACGACGCATCATCGGCTTATTTACCTTGAGAAATTCTACCCCATGGTGCCTCACTCAAGATTTTCTTTCGACAACTCCTCTTGGCCCTATTAACTGAACTCTCTGTCTGTTTAGTCTGCCAGGTTCAAAAGAGAAAAACTATCCATCGCATTTCCGAAAGTGATCCCATAAAGTTGTGATTCGTAATGTGGACTCATGGTCGGCACATCAAAAATTGCCGCAAGGCGAGCGCAAATCATGCCGCCCTTTTGAATATTGAAAGGTCATGGAAATACAATATAATGAACGTAACTTACAAGTTGATGATTAATGATGAAACGATAAACGTAGGCATTACTGTTAAACAAATAAAACTTACATTTAAATTATCATTTACACTCAAATTGTTATATGGGAACCTTTTTCTTGGAAAATTCGTCAATAATGTCTTTGGAATTTCAATTCGCAATTCGATTTAGGCCGTAACATCATGTTAAATGGACGATATGGCTATTTCTGTTTATCATTCCCGTTAAATTGAAAAAAGTTAATGGTTTGCGATTATTTTCAACTTCGAAAGGGATCTTTCCCTACTCTCAACGGTCACATGAAGATTTAAAGCCCGAATGACACGGTCCAATTTATTAGCCAACCCACATTGAACTGTTTCCCGCTTGTCACATGCCAAATTCCTGCCCAATATCAATCCCGCAATCTCTCCATATGGTACGCGATATATCGTAAGTGATATATCGAAAACGATAAATCACTTGTGAGGTTCACACAAGAACGATGCGATTCGGGCGATAAATAAGTGGTGATGCCTTTTATCTCAATTTTCCAGTTGCAGTCATGAGTTCAAAAATAGAGGAAGAAGATGTACTGGTACATGAACAGAAGGAGAAGAAGGAATTACTGGGTTAACCATTACAACTTTGCCAAAGTACATCACAGTTCTGCTTTCATCACATTTGTTTCTCGAGATCTGTCTCACCACGAAGTAAAATTCAGGGAGTCGTTCAATAAATAACATGATTTCAAAAAACAATACATTTGCCTGTGTCATTTATTTCTTCCGCTATCTCCCTCCATGTGGACTTGTCACGTCCGTTCTGGGTAATTGGTTTTCTATTTGTAGTTTCATATACTTATGGATACTTTTCCACTAAATTGACGAATGGAATGACCGAATTCGCGTCTTCTTTCCTGTTTTCCATGTCGACAGGTTCAAATATCGTACGACACAAATCACCTGGCGAACAGCGTATGGATCCGTATGGATCAAACATGAAATGTCATACAGAAATTGAATATTTGATTATTTGTTTCTAGCTGAGTAAATCGCTCGTTGACCCATGTCTCTTAAGCAAATTTGCAATGGCGGATTTCTCTCTCTGAAATGCTGCACCAACATGTGTGCCGCCTGAAGCGGTCGCCTCACCCCTCACTGGACTATACGGCTTGATTCGTTACTTGACCAGCCATGAGTGGAAAATCTGCCGGCGCGGCAAGGGAACGTTAGGACATGTTGAGGCTGACCTTTTTTCTTCCAAATGCATTTGCTCTGAACTCTGTTAAACGAAAACGAATAATTGCGGAATCTATTCTTATGACTAGGCGAAAGTTTCCTTCTTCGCAGTTTTAACTTCAAATGTTTTCCAGTGTAGATTCAGTGGGAGGCGATCGACCTCCCTCGACTTTACTTTACTCGGATAAATCGAGGAGCTCCAACTGACACCCGATGACTCTTCTACGGTTACTCAAAATATTTTGCATTTATCCTTATAGAGCGGTGTTTTTCATAGTTTATGTCTTGGGTCACCGAGCTTTTTGATAGACGGATCACTGAAGTGGATGGGAATTGCTAGGCGGGCGGAATCTAAAAAAGTATTAATTTTTTCCTTTCGTATTAATTACATCATATTTTGAAAGGAACAAGGATATTAGTTTCCACGTGTTGTATACAGTATGGAATTAATGCACGAAGGTTAAGCTCAAGATGAGCGTAGCGCGATAGTTGGGCATCGCAACCAACTGAATACTCGAGGGCTGAAGAGTTGCACCAATGAGGCATCTCATTTCAAACTCACACTTCTTATCGTCCACTTCTTCCACTCCCGACTTCGCCGAACTTAAGGTAAACATGAAAAGACGCTACGTCGGAATCACTTACCTAGATCTTTTTCTCAGAATCTCGGAAAGCTGCGGTTTCAACGCCAAGTTCTCATTTTCTCGCTATGGTCTTTACATGAGTATGACGTTAAGTATGAAATCGCATTGAATGAAAATAAGATGGGTTGAGACCTTGGCAGGTTTCGAGATCCGCCGGTCTAGAACTGTTCCATAGCAATTACCTCACCCAACATGTAAGGGACTTCTTGTAATGAAGGTCATTCGGTGGAATTTCTTTGAACGAATTCGCTCGAGGAAATATCTCCGAATAGTTGCTGTGTATAAAGCATCAACCGAAAGATAAGTCTTCCTCTAAAAAATGATATGCAAGATTTATTTTCGGCAGCTACGATTTACTTTTAAATGCATGAATTCTACCTATGAAATTACGAGTGAGTTAAGAACGGCTCATGATTGCCATCCTCTGCCCCAAGGTGTGTAGTTATTTCAAGAAGAAATAAGCAAAGTTCTCCTTACACTCCGCACTTCCATTTCATTCTTATTATTTAGATTATGACAAGACCGTTTTACTGTTCCATTAAAAGTATGAATGTAGAGTATTGCGAATGACATACATCGGTGGAAAGTGTTTCTGCCGTTAGGTTAATCTTTCATTCGTTTAATTTATTTTTACAGCTGAAAGAATTTTTAAAATCGGATAATATGCAAATCCAAAGGTTTTTTTTTTTGCTTGTAATTATCCGAATGAAATACCCGCTTGTGGACCGGATGTCACCTCTCCCGGACTCTCATTTCGCGTCATAATTTTTAATTGAAATTTAATTTTTCTACCAAAGGTTTAACGTACTGGAACAAAATTATTTACCGAATCTTGGTATAGAAAAATCTGGTCACACAGGGAATCGAACTCGGAACCTTGTGTCTCTGCCCTCACGTTTTACTCTTACGTTTCACTCTTACGTTTTACCACTACGCTAACATTACACGTTCAATTACGGAGCATATGTTTCACGTTGTTGTATCTTTCAGGGACCATACGTTTCAAGTTACTTACTCTCTTTTTCCTCGATTTTCGATTTAATGCTCACTTCATAAATAAACGAAACGAAAAAACTTCAACAAGAGAATAGGGATTAGATCCTAAATAAGATCCTACAGCAAAATAGTACTAACCAATACAATCATCCTCCTTCGACAGGGTTTGGAAAAATATCTTGCTTCTTACTGTAGTTAAAATAGTTTAAAATGTTTACTTTACATTCACAGGGAGGTTATAAACGTAGCGATTAATATTAAGGTATCTTCGCTATATACCCTCGATTTATCGATACTTCCGGTTTGCGAACGAACTCAAATCAGTCATATGTCTTTGGGTTACTCCGCAGAGCGCAGATTTCACATTACATGTGTGCAGGCTAACGTAGAGCTTAAGCCATGGAGTCAGAAAATTTGAGCAAGACTGAGGATTACTGGGTTAGTTCCATGGCCAATAATCTGTCGAGCTTTATGAAACGCAGCAGTAGTACTGGAATTTCGGAGTTTCAGTCTCGATTGGAGACGACAGCTCCTTACGAGGAAAGATTTCGTGTGGATAGAGGGAAAATGGAGCAGCTGATAATAGGTAAGTGTGGAATTTTTCTTGATTCTCTTTTCACTGGATGATTTTTACTGAACAGATTATATCAGAAATGACTATTTCATTGAGCTAAAAAATTTGGGAAAAATGTTTTAGTCCTTAGCATTAAAATTCCTGATTGCGTCGACTTCGATGCACAAAGATAACAGGACTCGTCAGGTCTGTCAGTCCAGCAATGAAACGGAAGGATCGGATACTTTCACAATCACATATAATTTTGACATTAATGTTATATATTTTTAAACATTATGATCGTACCATTTACTATTACTACATTTATTTCTTTAAAAGTTGTATAAAAATACATTTGTTGCGATTTACTCAACAAATGTATAGTAATCGAAGAAATACATAACTATCACTTTTTAGTTTTAGCTCCCCTTCAAAAACTGTGAAGTCTTGAGTTGTGATCGAGGCGATTTTCCTCAATAAACCAACTTAATCCGCTACTTGTGGATCAAACTAGAGCTGGACTATCTCAGTTAAGCTACCTTCATTCTTGAAAGGCTCAAAATAAGGACGAAAACCTATTTTAAAAATACGCATTTACCAGGTCATGTATTCATGTACTCTATATTATTATTATTATTATTATTATTGGGATCTGAAATTAAAATTATGTACTCCGTTTAATTTTGGTTATCGATGCTAGTGAATCAAATTCGGTTTATTTCTCAAATATCGATCTATTCTTGGATGTCGGGTTAAATTTAAATTGTGTTTTAATCAAATTTTAACTAGCACTCCATTTAGCTACGTTGATCGACACAGCGTCGATAAGCGCTCTAAATAGGAATATTGTCGAATGCTAGTGTATTTAACTATTTTCACCAGCACAACGGAATTATGCAACCGGGAATAGCATATGTAAGATTCAAACGGTCATACTTCTTCTCTTCTGTTACCAAAGTAGGGTCTGGTAGTGCGGTAATGCGCCCCGATCCAAAATACGCTCCCCTTTCCTCCTCTTTCCCCAACAATTGTTCCGGGTAGCATATACGAAAGGCGCATTTAGCGCCTCAACGCTTAGTATTATTTAGTCTACGAGTATGGACTAAGCTCGTGTTTCTCGTCCTTTAAGAGACCGCGGAGCATCAAAAGAAAATGAACAACTTTAGGCGGAGCAGTTAGTAAAATATTTTGCTAAATATCTGCTGTTTACAAACACAATAACTGCAGTACCACTAGTAGAGTTCTTTATGCATAGAATTTCAATCAGCGTGGTGTTTCGCTTTTAGAAGAAGTCATCAATAATAATATATTAAAACCTGAAGCTCTTGACTTGTATTCTATGAGATAAACTAGTATCTGCTTTATTTATTCATAACACTCGATACTAGTAGTAGCAATAGTAGAAGTAGTAATATTAGCAATAGTAGAAGTAGTAGTATTAGTAGCAGCAGCAGTATTAGTTTTTAAAAGTGCGGTGGCAACTGAGGTCATTTTGTATATATAGGCACCCACTGGGAATTGAATTGGGGACTACTTTCACAAAAGGCAAACACATTACCCTCTTGGCTATCCAGGAACCCAACACTCCACACTTCCCTATCCTTGCACCCATCTTTCACTTAAGACACATTCATATATCTTTTCATACTCTTTTTTTCTCGAGGTTATGCACATCTCTTCAGTATCTCATTTGCTGCAATTAACTAGGTTTTTTTTGGTTGTACTCTTCTTAGGACCATTCTTAATCCCTTCAAACACTATATTAACCATTCTACTTCAATCCTTCCTTTCTATATGTCTATTGATGCAGAGCTGCTGTAGGTCTCCAGAACACTACTCCTGCACCTCTAGAAATGGATGATGTGATTGGTGAAAGGATGGGTGGAATGGTAGATGAAGGCTTGTGGGTGATGGTTGCTCATGGCAGAATAATCTTTAACTGATTATTATGTGATTACTATTTCCTCTGTTTGTTTGATCACTATATTTTATGATAATTAGTGAATGAAAATGCAAAATATTTAATACCATGGATGTTTCATCCACTTCACTTTAAAGATTGTCTGCCATCAATTCATTACAATAGTTTCTTTCCCCTTCCATATTGTCTTACATCCATATCCTCCCTTGTCCATTTCAGTCATTAGCTGAGTCTCTTTTCCTTACACTCTTCTCAAATTCTAAATTATAATTTTCTATTCTGAGCATTTGATTTTGAAGATGGAACAACTGAAATTAACCTCTTTGATCCACCATGGCTTAAGGCACTGGAGTATGTTTTGAGTAAGTAAGATTTAATGTTAGTAATAAGAGGTCAATAGAGTAGATTAGATTACTAGTCTGTAATTGTGCCATAAACAGTATTGCTTGGTAATGGTAAAGTAACTTATACCAGTTAATTTTGCCAAATTTTGGCCAGACTACCGCAAGGGCAACTATTCATCAGCATCAATGAGTACACTCACACAGTTCTTGTTAGCATCTGCTGGACAGAGACTATCTTGTAAGTCAGCAATCCATTGCCTTCCTTCTAATACTAGGAGGTACACACAGTGAATTAATCCTCTCAAGTTTGTGAAATACTTCTTAGTTCCCTCATTTGGAACATGATTTATCTCAAGCACAAATTAATGGGCACTTGAGTCAGCTACTAAAGGAAAGTTTCATAATTTATATCGACACCTCAAGCGTGTGACATTTGTCGTCGTCACCTGTGATATCAGCTCTACACAAACATAGTGAAAGGCTAAAGTATTGACAATTTTCCAAAAGATTTTTTATACCTCAAATTTCGCAGACAAGTAATTACATTTTACATGCTGCATTTCAAGTTCATTTCATTTCCCATCAAAACCGTTTTTAAATCCTGGTTAAGAGGTAAAACTGGAAAAAGTAAGTAACGTGTGAATAATACCAAAAAAACTAACTCAAAAAAACTCTTACACAGAAGTACAAACATAGCCGAGGAAAACTATCCCACTCGCTTAGTTCGTAAACACCTCTATTGGGGCTCCCGTATGAATGAGGCCACCAGCACTGCGCCCCAGGAGCTGTGATAACTTTATTACAGTTGTTCGTTCTTCACGATGAGGCGATTACCTCAAAGTGAATCGTGAAACATTCAAAATCAATGTACAGGTGAAGGCAGTCAGGGCACAAAATCACAGCACAGGAAAACTGAAATCCAATTGATTGAACATTTTCTTTTAATATAAAGTAGAGGCATGATGAGGAATAAGTACACCCCTTTTTTAAAAATGGATNTTCTCACATGGCATGCAGTTTGGAGTGCTTCTGCCCAGAATGATGGAGGGACACCAGATTCAACTAGCAGACATCTCATGACATTCCCTAACGTCAAGTTTGCCCGCTCTGCCAGGCCATTCTGTTGAGGAGTGTGTACAACTGACCTCCTGTGCATAATCCAATTCTCTCTCAAGAATTTCTGGAAGTCCATCCCTGTATATTCCGTCCCCTGGTCCGTCTAGAACTCTTTTATTCTCCTTCCATGCAGAACTTCAGACCACTCCTTGAAGTCCTTGAACTCCCTCAGTTCATATATCGCGATGCCTCGTCTATGAAAGTGATTACAAACCTCTTATGGCCAAGAGACATCGGCGATAATGGGCCCATTATATCCGAGTGGATCCGGAGGAGAACTTCAGTTGCCTTTTCCCCAACTCCAACTGGAAAAGGTCCTCTCCTTATCTTTCCCTGGATACATGGCAGATAATCTTCCATCTCTCCCCTCTTCCCTTTACCCATAGATTCCTCCAGAACACTGAGTTTCTTCAACGCCTTCTCGTTTGGATGTCCGAACCGGCTGTGCCATGTCTGGAACGACACAACCGCTACACTCTTCTTATTGGCGTCATACTCCCTTTTTATTTCATTTACCGTGACTCCTCCTAAGGTGGTCATATTATACATTCTCCCCACTCTATGAGCCTGGAAGATTAATTTCTCGTCCTTGTAGGCCTTAGAAATGCCCTGATAAGTTATTATTTTTAGGCCTTTTTCCTCAATTTGCCCCAGGGATAGGAGGTTATCCTGCAGCTCCGGAACGAGCAACACCTCACTTAGCTCCACGTCCTTCCCTCCGCACTCGTCTGATAATCGGATTATCACTTTCCCCTTACCGATTATCTNGAGTCGAAAGGGAGCCCGACGATATGAAACGTATGTCGTTATTTAAGGCCATGACGGAGGGAGTTGACGAGCTATATGACCGGTACCCTGAAATTATCTCAAAAATCGTGTTGATTTATAAGAAACAAAATGTCGAACAAGCTGAGTGTTTTCAGGCGAAGATTGCGATGTTTGAAGCCAAATTATAAACATCAAGGCGATAATTTATTTAGCCATATTTTAGATTTTTAGATAAATTAAATAAAGCGACGTTGCCAAGCGTTCTTCACTTGCCCCCTCCACAGACTGTGCGTCTGCCCGGCTTTCTCCCCTCCTGTGCCGGTTTACTCCGCCGAATTCTTCTAATTTAGTGCAAAAACGAAAACATAAATACTTAGTTCATACAGTGCTCTTAAGCAATGCTCTTCGCCGTTCTTTCGCTCAATCCGGCAAACAATGCGGAGTTGGTTGTTGCTTCATTTAAATCAACATTTTCCTCTCCTTTAATTACTTGCAATTTAATTTTGTATGTAAATTATTTCTAATTAAGGGCCAAACAGGCGAATATAGATGTTCTGCTTGCAGCACCTCCATGACCAGTGTCCCGACGGCCATCCGTGGCACTGCTTATGCCACATGCACAATGTTGTGTGGCACAGTGGCGGCGAGGGCGGTCTTCGTCCAGGAGGTGGCCGGTCCAAGCGCCCTGATTGGCTTGTGCCCATGATAACGGTCGATTGCAGCAATCGAAATCTCACAAAGCTGCCCTCTCGACTACCCGACAACACAACGACACTCTCCGTCAAAGGAAACAAGGTGAATCTTAAGTGCGGAATGCCTCAAAAGAGCGCTAACCTCTATCATAGGAACACACAAAGTATTCTTTGTATGACCCTAAAATGAAATGAATGAATGAAAATGAACACCGGCCGCGGTGGCGGATCGAGTAGTTTACCTCATCCCCAAGGTGCCGGGTTCGAATCTTAGGAATAAGGAATAGCCGTATGATTGTAAATAATAATAATTATTAAAATGAATGTAATTGGGATCTTACTGTTTCTATCACAGAAATTAATTTGATGAAATATTTATAAAATATTCGATCGGCGTTCGATGTGAATTCGATTCCATTCCGGTTGAATGAACAATTTTGTCCGATCAGTAGTTTTGATATATAAATTATAAAATTCTATCTTTCTTCCAATCAGATATCTGACATACGTCCACTAGCTACAAACGAGGACTATCGAGACGTTCGAGATGTGTATTTGGATGACAATGAGGTCACTTCCATTGACGTTCTAGAAGGTTCTTACTGGCTTCTTAACTTCCGACTCCTCAGTCTTCGAGGGAACCAAATCACTAAGGTATCCGAAGAAATCCTCCAAACAATTCATTTGACCAACGGAGCAGTTGCATTTGATATATTATACGGAACCGATTGAAGCTAAAGGAGGGCGTATGTATGCATGCGGGTCAACTATTTCTTTGAATTAGCAATACTGTGGTGAGCAGAGCAATATAACAAATAAGCAAAAACAGCTACAGTAAGGGGAGAAAAACAGTTCTCTGGCGACGGCCAATGTTGCCCGTATTATTTTCCGTGCTGTCCGGGTGTAAATAAGGCGAATGGAAAGAGCTATACAAATATAAGACATAAGTTGACAAGTTTTTCTCCAATGGAAACGAAAATTTTCGTAATGAATCATTCTCATGATTTAAAAATTTGTTTAAACTTTTCCAAGCGATTCGTCTTTCATAAACGTAAAACACATTCGATCTGTAATAATTATGACAAGTAATCTTTCCATACTTTTGAATGTCAGAACACTTTCATTTCCATGTGTAAAAATAAATTTTCCAGGTGTATAAATTGGGAAGATCCCAATTGTATTGTCAATTCATAAAAGTAACTGAAAAAGAGTTCACGAACGCGGGAACATCGGGATTTCACTATTATGGATTCAATTATATTTGACTCGACGGGATTCCGAGGTTCAATGAATTCGCGAGAATGCTTCATTGCTAATAAAAGACTTCAATCGGGAAAGAATATTCACCAGAAACGGGAATTCACTATACACGGAAACGTTAAATCGGGATTGAACTGTATATCTAAGGTCATAATATATCATTATGATATTATAATTAGAAACAGATAAGACATAATCTTGCGCAAGTACTATTATTTTGCGTGGTCATCCATTTTAAAATAGCAAGAGAGGAATTTCAGGAAGTCTCATAACCAAAGTAAGTTCTCCGTTTCTTGAAAGCTTCCCGTCTACGCTATTGATGCAGCAATTGAGAGCAACTCCCGCGCGTGGGGAATTTACCTCGGAAAGAATCCTTGGGACTGCGCCTGCTCTTCGGCTCCTGCTCTGCGAGACTTCCTCGCCAAGTACGGCTCTACCGTTGCCAGAGATGTGCAAGACGTGCGCTGTGCTTTCGCCGAAGGAGACGATCTTTCTCTGGAACCTGTGAGTCAATTTATTCAGGTCTGATTAATCCATACAGTCGTATACATACAACTTATAAGGTGCATACACAAATCCAGATACTAACAAATCTAAGTCGGTTTTCACAACAGAGATTTTCCCGAAAATTCTTTCTTTTTTCAACCACCTATAATGGTCTTTCGTCACGATCCACAGTGGTTCACACACGATCCTAAGTGCTCTTTAAATCTTGTAATCACCCTCCTTTTTGTCTGCCCCACGTATTTCAAACTACATTCAGAACAAGAAATTTGATATATGCCAGATTTGTGTAATATGTCAACTCTATTCTTCGTGGAATCTAATACATTCTTCAGATTCAAATCATTAAAATAACAAACTTTAAAATTATCCTGTTTAAAAATGTTAGATCAGCGGTGGAAAATAAGGAATTTTAATAAATTTTGATGTGCTGGATTCACTACTTTGAGACAAAGTAGAATTGTCTTTAGTCAAACGTCTGCATTTATATCTTTTAATGAGAATGTCGATGAGAGAAGAATTAAAACCGAGAATTAGTGCTGTGTCTTTAATAAAATGAAGTTCTTTATTGTAACCGGTATTGTTCAGTGGTATGTTTACCAATCGGTGGTGAAAAGCAGCATGTTTGTGTTGTTGAGGATGGAAAGATGAGTTTGGAATAAAGTTATTAGAAGGTAGGTTTTCTATGAATCTCAAACTCCAGTTTGTTGAAGGTCCTTAAGACCTTCACGTCCAAGAAAGGCAGACAGCTATTCTGTTCAACTTCCACTGTAAATTTAATAGAAGGGAACAGATCGTTTAACTTATTTAAAAAAGAATCAATGCTGCAGCAACAAGTGTCAAAAACAGTAATAAGAACCTCGTGCGAATTACTTAAAGTAAGTTTATCCGACTAAACTAACATTCTTGATTGCGGTCCAAATGTCCACAGTGATTTGCTGGACTCGTTTTCTTTTATTTCACTTAGCGAATAAAATTTGTCTTCTAATATAGAATTGTTATATTAAGCTATTTGATTGTAAGTGGTATCAAGTAAATANGATCATATTAATAGAAAGCACATAAAGTTCTTATACAATTATAGTTCTGATTAATAGAAAGCACATAAAGTAAACCGTCTCTTTCAAATGAGTGGTTAAAATTAAAAAAAATGCTTTTGTGAAAGATATTTGATTGACTAAAAGTCACAAAGTCACTATCTTTAAATAGTCAGTGAAATATTGAGCTACTCTGTTTTGACTTAAATAGGACATTTTTTCAGGTAATGAATGAAACTAATACAGGGATTACATGGCCTTGCCGCCTTAAAATGGGTGCCAAATCAAGGAAAGGTATTTATTGTGAATAGAATGTGAAAATTTGTCTCGAATGATAGAAAAATACAACTGAATGTATGACATACGAATGATTTGATGATTTTTTCATGAAATCATGCAAACTCATAACTTCTATCAAATTAAATAAGATATAAATACTTACCACAATTTATTGAATATTTGTATTCTGCCGGGCTCTTGGTAAGCCAAGTGGGCAACGTGTTCGATTTCAATGAAAGAGGTCCCTGGTTCAAGTCCCGGTGGAGGCTTATGTGCAAAATTGCCTAAGCTGTCAAGGCACTTTTAACAATACTACTACTTGTATTCCATGAGATTTTTAACATTCTCTGACTTTACTTAAAAATTTAATTTTTTTATCCAAAAGCTAATAATTAACTCTTAAAATTGTCCCCTCTAATATTCCTTGAGAGGAATTTTTTCTTTGAAGGTGTGATTTATGCATGATGATTTAAAGGAAATCACTATCTGTGTGAAGTAACTGAATTACATATTTCTCAGTAAAGAAAGCTTTAATGAGCTATTGATACATAGATCAAGCTATCAATTAAGTTAGCTCAGATGAAACTGAATGGGAAGACTCACTTCCATTGATTTCCAATTTTTCTTCAAATCCTCTGTTAGAAACTTCTCATTTAAAGACATCCAAGCATCAACCTTGGTTTATTGGTTAGTTGAATTACATGAATACGTAACATAATTATTGGATTTTCTGTTGACAGGTTTTGTCATTTTATATCCTTTTCAGATCCTTATGTGAGAATATCTGGACACATGAGTGATGTAAAGAGAGCAAAAGAGATGGTGAAAAGTATCTTGGACACAAAGGTAGTTTATGTTCTTTTCAGCCACTAAGTAGATCAACTTTGCTCTGAAGTATATCAGTATCATTCCAAACAAGCAGTATTTACTTTTTCCATCTACCTAACTGTGAAGATTCAAGGCAAACTTTTAATTTCTGAATACTCTCAATTTCATTTCTTGTTTACCTCCTGTTATGATGAAAATAGAGAAAATACATAGAATTTGCTCTTTTTTATCACTTCTAGCGAAATACTAAATCCTAACTTGAGAAAGGGTTCAGTATTTTGGACAGGTAAGAGTTGAGTTAGCTACACAGTCAATTGTAGATAATAACGTATATTCTTGCAAAAAAAACAATATGCTGCATGAATATAAAATGATAGTGATCTTTTCAATCAAACAGGACATCTGAACTTACCTACTAAGGTAATTTGACTTATATAATATTAAATTATTGAAAATAATATATAGAACAGAAAATTTCATAGATTTTTTGAATAGTTTCTTTTGTTGCCTGTATTTTAAATATTCACCCTCTTCATCCTTGGTAACCTCAGATAATTTATGATCAAAGTATCATTAATAATGATTATTTCATAGATTTCATGAAATCACTTTCACCATTTTACAAAAACTTAAGTAGGAAAATTATTTTTCTGTGAAGCCACCTTAAAAATTTATTAATGGTAGTTTAAGGCAGTTAAAACCGATTTTGTTTTCTATGACATGTAGATAAACTCAAAACTTGCCTTTTTCTTAGAATTTCATATCTGTTTCTTAAAAACTAAAAATATTGGAATCAATATCAAAAGTTTTGCTTATTATATAATAATTAAACTGACACTTCTTATCCTTCAAGTCTTGAATTAACTGGTAGTCATTCACAGGAATATTTTTTCTATGAAACATCTGATGGTGGCTGTTGTTACTTATTTTAAATCAATCTCCTGTGTATACCATTGAAATAAAGCAAATGTATATAAGTTATTAATAATGGTGATAAATCATTCAAATGATTTTTTAAAACATTTGTTGTGATTAACAGCAATTGATAAAATTAACTGCAAAAATATTACAATAGGGCTCTCTGATAGCCAAGTGGGCAACACGTTCAACTTCGTTGAAAGCATACATACATGCTAAATGACCTAATCGAAAGTCAAAGAACTTTTAGTAATACTACTAAATATTACAATAGTAAGCAATAAAATACTACATCTTTTTTTTTTAGGGAAAACACGCTATCCTAAAAATAGATATCAGCTATACTGACCATTCTCACATAATTGGTAAAGGTGGTCAGACTATTCAGAGAGTGATGGAACTGACTTGCTGCCATATACACTTTCCAGATTCTAATCGTAATAATCCACTTGAAAAAAGCAATCAAGTTTCAATATCAGGGAAGATTGAATGGGTCGAAAGAGCTCGGCAACAAATAAGGGTAAATATTCTAACTAGATTATATTACCATGCATAATTTCAATAATTATTAATATGCTGATTTCCTGAAATTTGAAGTAATTTAATGTCGACATATTTTTCAAGGGGTTGTTGATTTAATATAGTATACCTTCTCGTCCTTGTTCCTCTGCTGTCTCAGATATTTATGGTTATGTAGTTTTTGTATAAGGTTTTCTTATGAATGTTTTTGATAGCTCTCATGGTTTAGTACCCAGTTAAACACATTTAAGAAGCTTAATAAACAAAATTACATACATTGAGACATCTTTCTAAGGTAGTCAAACCACTGGTGAGAACTTGAAGATGAAAATTTAGTATCAAATGGAACAATATGGATAAGGATTATGTTTATGACATACTGTTAAATTAGAGGATTGGAGTAGTAAATTGAGCCATCATAACTTTTCTAATATCAAATTTTGTTCAAAAAGTTAATATTGTTTTATCTAAAATGCCTTACTATTACCCAGTAAAACTTATTTAAAATGTTTCAGCTTAAGATATACTTTCTCTCAATCCCTGCCCATTTCACACGAAACAGATGGTAAAAATACAGCTTAAGATGCTCTGCTAACCACTTATAAGGCAAAATTTTCCCTCCCTAGGTGCACTACAACCTCCTTTTACCAACTTTTGCCAACAGTTTGGTATACAAAAATCAAACTCAAAATGTGAAGATGTTACCCTGTAGAAAGCCATAATAATGATAATAAAACCTCTCATACACTTTCACAGTAGATTTAATTTGGCAACATGTTCTCCCCTCCCTGTTCCCCTTGATTTTAAATTCCATTTCAATCAATGAATTGGAAAATTATCTTCGCCTGATGATAGCCTTGTTAGCAAACCATGCCACCAAATTAAATCTGCTGTGGAAGTGTACCAGAGGTTTTATTTCCATTATGACCAAAACTTACATTAATCTATATTGCTGACCTCTCTCCTCTCCTGTTTTGCCTTATCTCTAATTAATTTAATTTTCAGGGCAGAAAATTAGGTTAAAAAGTTGATTAGTGGAGTTTCCTTTTATTGCAACCTCACACTGAAAACATATTTATTAATGTGTTCACTGCAGATACCTCCATATCCAATGTGTTTATCGCTCCAATGGTGGATCTGCTGTGAATGTGTTAAACCAGACTGGCTGGGCAGAGTTTAGTAGACTGCTGAGTTTAGCCTTCGAGATATGGTGCTCTGTGACAGCCTCTCACCACTGTAATTAAATAATTAGCCATTATTCCCTAAATACTCGTCTTAAAAAAATTGCCTCATTATTAGAAGAGGCAAAAATGACTGAAATGAAGTAATAATAGAAAAGCATTCTTTGTCAGAATGGCTGTCAATTCTTCAAAAATATGATGAGAAGGTAACCAATATTTCACAAAAATAGTTCACGGACTCTCAAGATACCCAGTCTTTAGTTGTGCCAAAACGTAAAAGAATAAGCTATCATCACACTTATAACGCTATCCTGCGTATTACCAGGTTTTCACTTGATCCTCGGAAAAGTCTTAAGCAAGTTTTACTCTTCTCATTAGAATATCTTCTAAGAATATCATAAATATTGGCTTTAAATAATTTCAGAATATTTAAAAACAACCCATCCTGGTTTAAGTTGTTGAAATTGTAAATACTTACAATAGAGAAGAAATGTTGTCTAAAGAGGTGTAAGGTGGCTTGGTGTTTTGCAGATGCTTACACCTCTAATCTTCAGCTTTGAATTGACCATGAAGAACCCAGTACATACTCCAATCAATGAAAAATATCCAATAGTTCAGATGGTACAGGATCAATACAATGTTATGGTAACATTTCGGAAGTGCTCTAAGCTTTTTTCTCATAATGTAGTTGTAAAGGGATCTGAATCAGAATGGACCAAAGTTGAGAGAGCAACTGGTGTTCTTATTCATCACCTATGTGATATTCCTGAGGTATGTTTATTCACATTCTATTAAAGTAGTTAATATTTTAATAAATTCATATAAATTTCACTTCATAATTCTTCTCTTTGCATTTAATTAGTGTGAGAAATTAGCTTTAATATGTAGATATGAATTCCATTCTAAGGGAATTACTTTTGAAAGTGGTGGTAGTTGCATCTTTATGCACTTTAACAAAAAACATTAAAAAATAATGACATATTTTTTCCTAGAGTGAAGCAATTGTCAAAATGACAATGGAAATAACACCTAATCATCATCTGGCTATTCGTGGATATGGCAATTATAATCTAAAATTGATTATGAAACAAACTTCAACTACTATAATTTTTCCTGATACAACTGATCCAAATCTTCCACCATTAAAGAAAAGCACAGTTACTATCTGTGGTAAAATTCACAATGTTTATTTAGCCAAGCAAAGGCTTGTGGTAAGTTTAGAATAAGAATTTCTTACAATTTTTAAGTTATATTCTACAGCTTATGCAAGATAGCTTATATATTTGAGAAATGATGTGGTCAGAAAATCANTAATTTGTCCACTATGACCAGACTTTCTGATATTTTAAAAATACTAAAAATTTAAATTAATATGAATATTTATCTTTATGATGGATGAATTTACCATTTAAATATACATTAAGTAAATGACAGATTTCTCTAAGTTTTATATGAATATAAACCATATTTGACAATATAATTGTCATACAATCATTTTCATTGTAATACAGTCCAAATTTTCTTATTAAAAGAAAACTTAAATTAAAAAAATAGCACAGAAATAATTTACTACAGGAAATGTTTCTATCTTTGCTGCATTCATTTCTATATAAAGCTGTTTTTTCATTTGAATTGGCAAATTTTAGGATGAATAATATGCACATGGACAGTCTTTTTCCCAATTAGTCACAAGCAAGTTTCAAGTAAATTAGTGTCATGGGATGTGTGCTGTTTCCTAGGCTTTGAAAGATTTAAGAAAAGACCATGGACCTAACAGATCTTTGGTTACCATATTTAGAAATCGAACTCCAAGAGTTCAGAAGAATTTTTGTCATTCTGATCAATGTGGGACTAAATTTGCATTATTGTATGTTTAAATTTGGTGCTTTCAACTAGTAGATATTTCAGGGAGAAATGATGGATTAAAGCTTAGGGTTCAACTCTTCTGGGAATAGATCAGCATACATTGAGAAAGGCATTTAAAGAATATCCTTTAAAGGAAGTTTTTAATGTTAAAATGGGCAGCACAATAATTGATCATCAATACAGGTGATGTACCTATGACCGCCATTAACCTATTTAAGTCTATTAGCACCTGTATGGAGATTTGGTCTGATGAAAAGGGAAGGGGGCCTGTTTGAGGATTCCTTTCAAGTACTTTTTTTAAAGGGTGAAATAATTTTCCAACTTGCATAAATTTTGATCTGCTCATTGAATTTGCAGAAATTTTTCTTTCCCAAGCTTTAGAATAATCCTGCATGAAATTCACATCTTTCAAACTTAAAGATCAGAATGTTAAGGTTAATAAATTCAAAGGCTTGGATTAGGCGATATAAAATACCAATAACAGAGGTCTGCAAAATTGTTTTATCGGCTGCATAGGTTTTATCACTGATGATAATGTTTTGGGGCATGCAGAGTTTGAAAATGACCATTTTTCCCCATCATGTACAGTTTTCCTGCAAAATGAGGGAGTAGGAAACACTGATTTGTCAAAAAACACCATCTCATGAGTAAGTAAAGCACAATTACATTTGCTATTCCTGACACATTGGTGATTAAAAAATGTTCAGTGGTCACTCTGTTGATCTGTGAAACCTGATCTTCTTCTCCTTCATACTTCTCCTGGTTCTCTCTTGGTCTCCAGTATTTCCTGTTTCAGCATCCTACTTTAGTTACCCATCATATTCACCTACCATCTTCCCTGGCAATGTCTTGTCCTTGGTAATAAGATCCTTGTGAAATATTTATCCCTGCTCCTCACTATAGCCACACAAGTTGTCAGGGAAATAGTACCTCTTTGAATGTTAGAAATGGAACTCCAGGCTCATGTTAAAACCTTGAGCTTTAAATGTAGTTAGCATGCATTCTACAATATTTTTGATAGGTTCATCTTTGTAATTTTCTAAAATTTAATGCACCAAATTTTTAAAGGCATCCTACACTTTCAGTTTCATATACAAATTAGGAAACAAGGTATCAAATAAAAGTTTATGCATGTCTGCTCCTAAAATCTCTTTCAACTAAGCCTCAGAAAATTTAGGAAACATTGAGCATAGGCATTTGAAAGATTCTCAATCTTTCAATAAAGATTTCATGAACTGCTTCTTAAGACCCAGTTTGTTGTTAAGGCATAACAACAGAACTTTTCCACAAGGAATCGGGCTTTTATGGAGGATGTTTTCATCACCTGGATTAAGGGCTTCTTAAAATGTCCTGTCAGTTTTTGTGTTATCATGATCATAGTATAATTTTCCTCCAGAAGCAATGTGTTTATCAGGAAGTGATGTGAAATTATTTTCATTATGCAGCAACTCTGCTTTATGGCTTACTTTTTAAGAACCTATAAATAAGTGCCCCTGTCAAGGTTCATATTCTCTTTAAATTATCTCATAAGCCCAGGGACAGCATTTCAAAATATGTGATTTCCCTCTTCAGGATAAAACAATGTGGATTCTCCCTCTCTATAACTCTACCATGAAATCGAAGTTAGTTAAAAAGTTTCTATACCTGATATGCAAACAATTCAGTAACTATTGGTATGCCCAAGTCACTAACAAGGTCATTGAACTCACTTTAAGAAAACATTTTAAGTAATGCTTATCCATAGCAAAATCAGAGTCAGAATAGTCTTCAGCTGATATTGCAACTTCTTCTTGTGGTTCCAAACTGATATAATCCAAATAAAGGGGTGGAAATGGTACTGGACATTCACTGCTGAGATAGTGTGGACAAGTAGCTGAATCTAGGTTTGGGTAAGTTATTTATTTTTTGTTTGGTCTATTAAAACCTTCAATAGACATAACAAAAGTAGCAGTTTGTGCTGTGGTATCTTCTGTTCATGATTTATCATTGATATGGCAAAATGATGTTCTTTTTCATCAATGAACCACAAGTAGAGAGTTTCACATTTCTTGCATATCTTATGGGAAGCCTATACCTTGTCTTGATCTTCAAGTTTTAGTCTGAAGTACTCAAATATACTTTCTTTGCTAAAACTATTCTGTTTATTTGTTACATTTTAACAGTGCATTTGCCACAAATATAAAAATTATTCAGAGAAACAACACATCTTCTTCTAGACATATGGCACCTGTACCAAATACCTAACACTGAAAGACATTTACACTGATGTGCTTGCATACAGAATCTGATAGATACAACAAAGAACTTTTACATCCAGTTTGTGAATAGGACACATCAAGAACTGTTAAATCTTGTTTCTCTTATGTTCACCTCAACATCTGTGAAGAAGAAAATGGTCATAAACAGGTCATAACATGATTGATTCAAAGCTCTAACACAAACCCCCCTTCCTTAACTGTAACTTATCACATTTTCATCATTCCCCTCATTGCCCTACATTTTTTCTTATCTTGAACTACTTAACAATATAGGAGAATTAATTGCTGATTACAGGGATGTACAAGAATTCACTAATTGGGAATAGCTCACAAGATTGTTCAATCACACTTGCTGAAACTGTACACTGTTGATTTGCAAGAAAACCTACTATGATGGCAATTTTTTAAAAGTAGTTTCCCTTATTCGGTATGTAAAAATCTATAGGATTCAGAGGAAAACTTTCATGCAGTTCTTCGATCACAGACCTGAGTAATTAGTTGTAATGATTATAATGATAATGTTAATAAATAATTTTTTATGATTTGGAAGATAATTGAAGGAATTGAAGAGGTTGATATGTATTTNAAAATTTTCCACATCATCGTCACCAGTTTCAGCAGAAAGCACTTACAGTAATGAAAAGGCTGATACAACAAATATTGTTGTACCCTATCATAGCATGGAGTTAAACTCTGGAATATCATCGTCTCACCAGTCTGGCAGTCCTGCAAGCCCTCCTACAAGTCCTACAAGCTTTGCTAGATTTTCAGTGCCTGGAGTGGACTCGGGATATGGTGATACAAGCGGTAATTTATTGGGTTGGATTTTTCTACAATCAGCATGTTACCTGAGAATTTCAATCCATCAACTGAAATAAGTGTCATTGAAATTTAATTCAGCAATATGAGTACACAAATAAATAGCTTATTACGAGGCTGTATATATAGGTATGCTTACTATTAGTCTGTATGACACAGTTGATTTCAAAGGTGACAAAGTAATGGCTTGATTTTGATGATATTATGCTTACAATTTTTAGTTCATTAGGTATGTTGGCAACCCTGTTTGACACCATATGATATGCTGCTACCGGATTGTATCTGTGTGCATTGGTGTTAACAGCACATGTAAAAGTGTGTACTAGAAAGGCTGTGCTCCAAGATAGAATTAAGTGGGACAGGGTTTATTCATGAAAGTTGAAGTTCTTTTTGGCAGAAATGCTTGTTGGTGTTAAAGCAGTTAGAAGCATTGTGTGATTATTTGTTGCAAATTGAAGTGTTGCACTTTGGGTGGAGGCCTTCAAACCTGAACATGTAATGACTTCTGCCCTGCTTCCTTGTCTATCTAATAAAACAATGAGTTTTATTCTTGGAACTTTCAATTTCTCCTAATCATAAACTTCTGTATCAGGAACCAATTCGATACTAGCAATGAGGAGCACATTCCATTGACCTCCATTTGCATAAAATCCACAGTGAAATTATATCCCTACCATTGTATTGAATGATATAATATTGTTGCCATGACTTATTGAATGACCCTTGTATTATTGAACTGAAAATTAAACAAAATTAGAAATTTCAAGAAAGAGACATCATTTATCTAACAAAGTATTAAATTGATGTAAATTCCTCAATTAATTACCTCCCTTAATTCTTAGGATAAAGTGAATCATGTAATACCAATAATATTAAGAGATCTTTTCCTCAAAGCATACTTTTTCAAATTTTAGGGATCTCTGCCCATGATGCTAATGTTTGATGTAGAAGAAGAATATTTCTTAAATCCACATCGACTAAATGAGTTGATGGAGCAGTATGAAGTAGAAATATCCATGCGACTGAAGCCAAAATACAAACTATACTCTGTTTGCATTAAAGGAGTGGAAAGATATGCTGGTAATAACAATGTGAATTCTTTTTTTTTGGAATTGTACTCTAGTTTTGATGAAAGTGTACATCTTTAAGAGCATTACAATTCAAGATTAAACACCTTCATGGAACTGTTTACCTCTTCTCACAGCTCTGCAATAAGTTAAGCTTTTAAATCCACTAGTAAGAGGCAGGAGGAGTTTTTATATAGTGATTTTTCTAGCAAGGACATTTCTGTAAAATTTTATAAGCAAAAACATTTAAAAGAAGGTTATACAGTAGAACAGTAATGCTTAATTAATGTTAGATTAATTAAAAAATATATTATTCTGTGCCACAAATTATTTTTTAAGGTAATAATTACATCACAATATGATCAGGTTCATTAATACATGAAAAAATTTACATTGTTATATTTTGATTTATTTTTAAGATTTGATAATTTATTTCAATATTTGATTATTTTTATTAACTCAGCACATGAATGTTTTTTTATTCTAATAAGAAGAGATTACTTCTTTAAAGGAAAAGAATTTTACTGACTTAAGATTACATTCATATAAATAAAATTTTTCTGATATATACTGAGTTATGAATAGTCTCAGGATACTGACAGAGTTTTGAGCAAATATAAAGAAAAGTAGACATAGATGATTCTATGACAAACATTCCTGTACCTATAACGTAACATAATTTCAGGCAATGTATATGAAGCACGGAAGCGGATTTTAAATTCCAGTGAGCCTTCATTGATACCTAGTATACCATCTTCTTATTTTCCATTGGATGAAGCTAATCAAACTACAGGTGAGTCAAATGTAGAACTACATGAGATACAATTTGAAAATTTTGGACCTAGTGCTGGTATTGTGTCTGTGGTACTTCAGTAAAATTTTACAGTACTATCAAATATTTTGACTCTGTATGCAAGCAGAGGAATATGCTGCTGTTTGTACTTGCTGATATTCATTGTTGTATGTTGTGTACTGGTAATTTGAATGACATTCTACAGGCAGTCTCTATTGACCCAAAATTCATGCTTAATATATTCACCTGTGATTTTAGGTAGTGTTACATCTACTAAGGTAATTTGACTTATATAATAATTGATTCTACTAAGAAGAGGGAAGATCCTCTTATTGGAAAACCTCATCACAACCAAAAAGGCAAAACAACTTAATCCATTGGCTCATTGTCTTCTTTGGAATTGTATTGTGAATAGAAACTATAATCTCTATTAGGCGCCCATTTGTGCAAAATAACCTCAGGTGTAGAAAAACTTTTAACAATAATAATACTTTATTGCAATCTAGTAAGATATACAAAGATGTATTGCTGATAAATCTGATAACAGAGAAACTAACTTCATGAAAGTACCCCAGCTCAGGCAACAAGAGCTTCATTTTTACAAAAAATGGCATGACTGGTGGTCCACACACACACACACACACACTATATATCTAATTTGGGGGTATTCTATGGCTCTAATTCACCCAATTGATGAAGTTAAAATGTTACCAGTTTGACATAATTGAGATGATCTAAATAGAAGCATTAACAGTGCTGGACAACCAGACAGAAATGGGATTCCTAGATGCATTTGCCATTCAGTATAAAGCAGCAGATAATTACTCCATAGTGGTTGATGGCTGTAGATATTTATTCACTTTTTACCTGATGGTAGCACTAGAGAAGAATTTTCAAAAGCACCTTGTATATAATTAGTTTCTTTCAATCATTGTAATTTTTACCACTTCTGAATTTCTACAATACATTAGCGGTCAAATTTGATATTAACAAAATAATTAGCATTTTTTAAACATGTCAATTTATTTTAAGGTAAATGTTACAACCTCAAAAATGACTATTTTTTCAGCTGTAGGTGATGAAAAGGCAAATATATCATCTTCCCCATCCAGTTCAAAATTTTCCACATCATCGTCACCAGTTTCAGCAGAAAGCACTTACAGTAATGAAAAGGCTGATACAACAAATATTGTTGTACCCTATCATAGCATGGAGTTAAACTCTGGAATATCATCGTCTCACCAGTCTGGCAGTCCTGCAAGCCCTCCTACAAGTCCTACAAGCTTTGCTAGATTTTCAGTGCCTGGAGTGGACTCGGGATATGGTGATACAAGCGGTAATTTATTGGGTTGGATTTTTCTACAATCAGCATGTTACCTGAGAATTTCAATCCATCAACTGAAATAAGTGTCATTGAAATTTAATTCAGCAATATGAGTACACAAATAAATAGCTTATTACGAGGCTGTATATATAGGTATGCTTACTATTAGTCTGTATGACACAGTTGATTTCAAAGGTGACAAAGTAATGGCTTGATTTTGATGATATTATGCTTACAATTTCCTTTCTTAAAAAACAGAGTCAATTTGCAGATATATAGTAATAAAATTAGAATTATCATTTCTAGTGTGCTATTTATGGAAAAAATTGTGGAAAAATTATTCCATATTTATGGAGAAAAGCTCAACATTTATGTTTGAAAGTCTTCATTTTGTTGAGTGAGCATATTTTGAAGCCTTTTAAACTGTTTAAAAGTGAGAGAGTACAAAATCATGAATAAATATGTCTACTTTGACTTTTCTTTCTAGATATTGATTCAGTTAGACCATCTAGTACCTGCCCTGTTGCTGAGACTGACCAAGAAACAAATAAACTTAAGGTTGAGCCTTTCTATTATATGTATTCTGACTATGACAGCTTCAAGCATTTGGCCATGAAAGGTAAATTGTATGATATATACTATGAAGTGCATTGCTTATATTATCCACATCTTATGATAAAATTTTGCCTTGCATCATATTTTAATAATGAAAAATAGTTTTGAATTTTCAAGTTAATATAACATAAATAAATTTGAAAATATTGGTGCCCTCTTCTATCAGCAAGACAAGTTCAACCAGATGCCTCAAAATGCAGGGTTCCTAATTTGCAGTGGTCTGGCTATGGTTTCAGCTATTCTATGCCTGAGAGCGCACTGAAAATTAATCTTCCTGTGACTGATTCAGCTGAGGTATTAATTATTTGATGAATTATTTACTCCCAAGTTGTTGTTATGAATAAATCATTTGATCAATTTCTGTTTCAGGGTGTGTGTGACAAATCTCAATCATTATTTCCGTATAATGATAAGTTTGACTGCATTGGTATTCATGATCATTCTCCCTCAGCTAGCATGGATTTGATGGTAGGCTCTGGAGGACTTAAGGGAGATATTCCAAATGTCACAACATTACTTAATATACTAGGACTGGAGAAATATACCTGTATGTATTAATTTTAGACTTTATATTTTCTCCAGGGTATACTTGATAATGAATTATCAAATTAGGAGCAGAGTAAGTTTTTGTTCACTTAACTTTTTCAGATTTATTCACTTCTCAAGAGATTGATATGACCACCTTTATTACTCTCAATGACAATGACTTAAAGCAGTTGGGTATTGCAACATTTGGAGCAAGGAGGAAAATCTTATTGGCTATAAATGGTAAGGAAAACTTAACTAGAATAATATATTGCATTTTATAAATTATACTCAGTTGAACAGAATGGAACATTTCTTGTAAAAGAATTTAGAATTTATCTGTTTTTTTTAGAATAGCAATAGAAACGGCAATTTATAATTTATAAATATATTAGAAATAGAACATTTCTTGTAAAAGAAAAATTGGAATTTGTTAATCTCATATTTAATAAATGCTGTTCTTTCTCCGTTATTGAAGTGATGCAGATTGAAATTGTGCTAATAACACAGGGGCATTAATTATCATCGTGGGTTAAACATTCAAACATTAGTTTCTTGATACTCAATAAGCCACCCTGTTACCAGTAAATCACTTAATTTCCTCACATTATCTAACCATAATATTAACTAACACTATATTTCTCTCATAATTTTGCCTAAGGCCTGGTATTATAAATGTTTGTTAGAATATTCTATTTATACAAGAAACTCACTAGATTCATAAAACAACTCTCAAAGTAGCTGGACATCTTCCTTAAAGTTTTGAAAATTCAAGTTTGACTGCTTCATTTTACTTTAAGTTTGTAGGAAATTAGTATACGGTAGTTTATGGTATATTAGTAGTATCATAATTTTGTCTCAATGATTGGTTATTTCAGAATTGAAGAAAGACAAAAGTCACTTCAGAGGAGAAGCTGCTCCTGGAGCTGAAAGAAAAACTTCGAACTCAAGCTTTTGGTACAATTTCATGCAATAATAATATAACATTTATAAAATAGATTACATCAACTTGTAATACTGTTACATTTAACTAAAATCTTGGTTTCATCCATGCCTTTATCTTGCAAGAATATTTTTCATTCTTATTTAAAAACGTAGATAAAATATTCTCACCCTGATTACAATGTATATTAGATTTTGCAGTTTTAATCCTAGTCCCTAGTAATTTCCAAAGTCATACTCATTGTTTGCAAAAGATTTTATTAGTTACTTATGTATCAATGTATACCTGATATTTCTGTGATCTAATGATAATTATTGTTATAATGCTGATTTTTTTCTTAAAACATTTGTCTTTGAAAGCTCAGGTACATACAGGTTTATACATTTTTGATCTCAGACAGCATAAGCATATTCTCATGGTGAAGATGTTGATATTTTCATAGCCTTTGTACATATGAATATACTCATGATATAGTATCAATGACTGATGAAAAGTTTCTATGAAATCTAAAATGGATTTTAGTCTAAACTTACATCTTGTATTTACATTGTGAAATCATGTATTATAATTGTGTAGAGTGACAGCTAAACATTTCAGTGAAATTTCAACAAAAAAATCCACAAGTGTCTTCCAGGGACCAAATTCTGTGATTGTTTGTGTTTCTATTTTTGATCTTTAACAATAATCATGTATTATAGCAATGGTAGTATCTAAATGTACAAAAATTAATATGTTAATGGTTTGACTTTCAACTGAGTCAAAAATTGGTAAAGGTTTTTTGATTGGGATTTTAAACACACCAGCCATTCCATATATAGAGATATTTTAATGATTTGGAATTGAATTTATTTATAGAAATTGTTTTGAGGGTTGACATTATCCTCTGTTTATTGTGCATGTGATATTTTGTTTGTTGAATTGGCGATGCTTGGCTAATGTTATCAGCTGAGTATGAAATTTGAAAATTATAACATGGTTTGGGTGGCATTTAATGAATATAGAATATAATCTCTATCTTTTGAGTGTCTTTAGAGGTTAGAATTAATTGCATGAAACTAAAAACATAATAGATTAAAACTATTTTTCATTAATTCCACAAGATTGTTTCAAATTAAGAATATTTATCGAAGTCTCTTTGCTGATAATCTTAACTCAATTGGTAATTCATCATCCCCTGTGAGATTTCGTAAAACTGCTTAATAATTTGCAAGAGCAACAAACTCACAATTAAATGATTGTAATACATAAACATCATGGTTTTGCTATTATTTCTGATGGTGTATACAATATCAAAACTATGATCATTTCCTAAGCATTTTTGTCTAGAAAATCATTGGCAGCCATTGGATTGTTAATAATCTATACTCTGTTAGCAAGTTCTGATTTTATGTTGTTTTCTAATTTTAGCAAATTATATTGAAAAGTTTATAAATGTTTCATAATGTATCTTTCTCAGAGTATGTGTATGACACAGTT
>KZ309275.1:280268-292913 GCA_000376725.2 Ladona fulva | reverse complement strand
GTGTTCCGCAGGGTAGTGTATTAGGTCCGATTTTGTTCCTAATTTATATTAACGATGTAGTGGATAATGTTAGATGTAAGGTTAGGCTATTCGCCGATGATACTGTTATTTACAGAGAGATCGTAACTCCGGACGACATTGGTTGTTTGCAGAATGATTTGAACATTATTTCAGGTTGGTGCAGTGACTGGCAGCTTGACTTGAACGTAAAGAAGTGCGTAGCTATTACTTTTACGCGTTCCGCCAGGGGTACCCGCACACCCTATAATATTTCAGGATATCCGTTGGAGTTTGTTAATTCTTCCATTATTTTAATTACAGCAGAGTAACTTTCATATAAAACATCTGCAGTTATGTAGGTGGCAATTTCACTATTTTTTTGCCGGAATCAGGGTGTTTCGGAACCAGGCGCCAAATAGTTGATTGTTCGATATTGTTTGTATTTTATCTATGCTCTCCAATAAGTCTTTCTGCAAGTGCACCGGAAACTGTTGAAAATTCTATAATCCTGTTAAAATGTGTAGGATAACAACCCACACTTTTATTAGTAAGAGTGTACATTTTCCTATCAGTTGCACTGTTTACCAGTTTTTCTTCTTTTTTCTCTGCGTATTGGTTCCCATAAAACTTACATTCCGGGGTTTTATTTCACGAAAACTTTGGTTCTTTCTTCCTTTCAGATAAGGAATTGTATGGTTAAACTAAAAACATGAGAAACTATGACTGAAACATCCAAAATTTCCTCTAAGAATGGCTTCACTTAGAAAGAAGAATCAGAAGAACCCTTGCAATGAATCATAGTGCGCCTAACTTTTATTACATCAAGGTATCTCTGGACCTTTCTTATTAAGAGAAAGAGAAGAAAAGGATGCCCTCAGAACATAAATAGGGTAGAAAAGAATACCCAACAACCAAATAATCTGCTAAAACTCTGAGTGGAGACACTGAGCTGAGGCAAGATTTTCTTTTCATTCTCCTAACTGCCCAAACAGCAAAACCATGTAGTCAAAGCAGTTATTTACAGGAACAAAATCTTCAGATAGACAAAGGGTCCATTTTTGATCTTCTCAATGATCTCATATTACTAAATAAAGGGGCCTCATAAATTTTCAAACTGAATTTCTGAGATCAGTATGGTGTACAGAGTGTCGTATCTCAACATCGGCACCAAGTATAATATGTAACATGTATTTTACCAAAATTTGCACCTAGGAATTAAGTGTGTGTTTAAGGCACCCGAAGTATTCTTAAAATATGAAAAATATCAAGTACCCGCTGAGAGAGAGCAGTAGGAGACTTGACCGCTACCTCCACTCTCCGCGCGCAGTTGCATAGGTTTAAGAAATTGGCTGTAGTTCAGTTAATATTACGTATAAAGATCTGAAGATTTTGCAGTATATTTGTGAAACGTTCTACTTTTTTTTAAACAATAAAAAAATTCGATTTTTTGACGAGATAAACCAGGAGCCCCCCTTAATCTTTTTTAGTACTATCCTGCTAACATAGTGAAATGTAACACTAAATTTTAAAAAGATTTTTTGGTAATAATAATGATATAATAGCATTTAAGGTTAAAGGAAAGGAAGGTAACTTAGTAGGTTGAAAACCTACGAAAATCCCAAAGGAATAACAAGTGTGAAAAATAGCGACACGACTGGGACTCTAACCCAGTCCCAGTCATGTCGCTATTTTTCACACTTGTTATTCCTTTGGGATTTTCGTAGGTTTTCAACCTACTAAGTTACCTTCCTTTCCTTTATCCTTGTGATTTCCTGGGGGGAAATAACCTCATAACACCGCTTTGTGAGCCGGCTGCCTCTGTGAGGACCTCGGACGGCAGGTTGTGCCACTACGTGGAGACGGCCAGTCTTGCTCACAAAGCATTCCCTTAACAGTGTGAGAGAGACGCGTCACGGTAGTTCAGTGGTTAGAATACCTGCCCGGAAAGTGGGAGACCTGGGTTCGAGTCCCAGTCGTGTCGCTATTTTTCACACTTGTTATTCCTTTAGCATTTATGATGTTTCACAACGATTTAAAAAGGTGCCGACAAAGTGTTTCACTAATCTCTCTCCTTTCAAAAGCCAATAGAATGAGGAGAAAACTTTAGACTCGCTCTCTTCGTGCTTCACGCTAGTTATGCGGGTTGCATCGAATGTGGCAAGAATTATGTGGAGCTAGGTGTAAAAGCAAGAGGCTTTAGGGTCCTAATCTAAATATTCACAAAAGATCTTCTTTTTAAATTGGCATCTCGCATTTCCGATTTTGGTAATCGATCTTCACTTGTTGATACCTCACATTGGTTTTTAATTTTTAATTCAAAGCCTGTTTCTTTAGAGCTCTTCTAGTTTCTTTAGAATACCATTTAGGATGATTATTTTCATTAGAATATTTAAAAGGTAAAAATTTATCTATAAGGTCACACAATCCCCACACAAACAAGTTCCAGGCATCCATGGTATTCAAACTCATTGCTTTAACATAGGAAAACTAGATGTAAGTTTACCACAAAATACTTTAATATCAGCTTTCAAGAACAGATACATTTTGCACTTATTTTTTTGTTGCCTTACCAAGTTAATATCCAAATCTATTAGAACAGCTTTGTAATGGATAATACACTGCAAACAGATGTCTTTACCATTCACTTGGGTGTATTTGTAAGGAGACCTAATATACTTATTTCCTTGGTAGGTTCTTAACTATCTGATGTAGCAAATTTCTTTTTGAGTTATACTTAGGCCCAGTATTATTATCGGTAGTTAAATCTGATAGTTACGTAACGTATATAGCAGCATGGCCCGTATTATAAAACTTTGTAAACTAATGGTTAGTTACTAATGGTTCAACTAAAAGATGCCTTGCTTGAGAATAATTTTCATACCCATTACCGTGAAGTTTGTTTAAATAACAATGCATCGTAATATTTCCTCCACATCTTTGGTTGGAAGTTCTTGATATATCTAACAAATAATTTGATAATCTTTTGTTCAGAAAATGGATGCTCAAAGATATAAACATTTTACTATGAAAAATTACATTTTATATGTATATTTAGTGGCAGAGGAGAGAGATGTGATAGAGAATAAGATAAGTAACACAGTGATATGGAAGCAGCAGACGATTTTTCAAAAATAAAATCTTCTTTGCACACCTAAACCTGGTAGCAAATGATTTTTTGCATTTATATTTTGTTCACTTGGTGGCATCTACAGAAGTGATAATACTACATATCTATTCATAATTAGAAAAAAAATATCCTACAAGCTACACTCTAAAACTCACCTCCATGTATGGTGAAAGCCCAAGCTTCAAATCCTGATCATCATCCCGAAACAAAATATTTGTATATTTTTGCACCCAATTTAAGACTTCATAACAGTAGTGTATTTTAGAAATTAAGTTTAAGTTTTTTGAATAGTTTATTATAGAACAAAATGGGGTACGTCTGACCATCACAATCATATGAGAGATTTTAATGAATGCAGCCATCAAAGAGTTTGGGTGGCCGTATGTGCTAAGAGATGAAAATGTATTACAATGAACGTTGGTATGAAAGTGATGAAAACACTACATATGCTTTGCCTTTTACTTTCCAAACAAATGTTCTTCTTTGTTCCACGCTGACAGTGGCCACAAGCTTTCAACTTGTATTGTTGTATTTCCTCTATGAAGGGAAAACTGTAGAAAATAGAATGAGTAATGGTGGTACATGGAAGCAGAAGTTACATTTTGTTATTTGCTCTTGGTGGTATTTGTTTAAAGTGAAGCTATATGTTGCCCTTTTAAATGGAGGTGGTATGCAAGTCGATGCCCAGTGACATAGTTTTAGATCTTAGGAGAAATTTAGGGCAAAATACAATACTATAAAAAAAGAGACGAAAAAGGCCATTGCAATGGAATGACAGATTTTACAGGAAACAGGCAGTGATGCTTTGCATTTCAGTCAACATTAATCATATGATAAATGAATTCTTCACATCCATTCTTAAATACTACTTACTAACAACTAACTGTAAATTTACAGCATTTTATGGCTGTCTGCATAGTCTCCAATCCTTTACATAAACTATTCTTTAATTTGTATAAGAATTAATACTCTTTCCTCAGCTGTAGTTCAATCAACAAATGTTTAAGTCTAGTATGCAAAAATAATGGCATTCTATTAGTCTTTTTTCAAAATAACCTCTGTATTTAGATGTAATGTATCGCTCATTCAAATTTTAGGGTAAATTATAGTAGATATTCATGATAAAAGGTGATAGTAGGTTAGTGATGATTCTTGTAATTTTGCTTTCCTTTTAAAGATCTGTGTTTCTACGATTTCAACTTCACATCAAACAGTCCCGAAAAGTAAATTAAAGTATCATAACATGAAAATCGATAAACTAATATTTAAGAAATTAATTAATTAATTTAAATATGATACAGGGTATTATGTTTACAACTAAGCAGAAATTTACTCATTCAATTTCAAACATGATTGTCTATGATGATATAATCACTAAGAATCACTTATAGTTAATCAGAAATATCATACTTAAGCTACTATGACAGATACATTCTACATTTTAAAACAAAAATACATTAACCTCACTGCCAATGTTCCACTTTTCATCTCCGAAGTAGTAATTGATATCTAGGTAAATACTTACTAACACGCAACATATACTAGGTTGTTCAATAAGGTTTGTCGTTCGAAAAGAGATGGCGCTGTTAGGTTCGTTATATATATGTCTAAAGATGGTACTAATTTTTCATGAACAGTTGTGTAGCTTCATGTAGATGTTCAAATTTGGCATGTCACAGTATTTTTTTACAATGGAAAAAAATCGAATATCATGCAGCAATTCTTATTTTTTGATAGTGCAGAACCAAAACAAATTCATGAGCGATTGTTGAAAGTGTATAAGGACTCTTCACCTTTAATTAGAACAGTAGAAAGATGGGTTGCTGAGTTTAAACGTGGTCGTACAAGTCTTGAAGACGGTCCACGTGAAGGACGTTCAAAAAGTGCATCAAAACCAGAAATAGTAGCAAAAATACAGGATATGGTTTTGGAAGATCGTCGATTAACCAAAGAGATTTAGTAGAAGCCCAAGGCATCTCTTTAGGCAGTGTGAGCTTCACTGCGAGAGATTCACTAACAATGGAGCAAAAGCACATTCGAATGCGACTTTCTCAGCAACATTTGGAGCGTTTTAGAAAGAATGAAAAGGACTTAGTGTGTCGTTTCATCACTTGGGTCTACCACCATGATCCTGAATCAAAACAAGAGGCTAAAGTGTTGTGTGAACCCGGTACTTTGGCTCCGTAGCAAGTTAAGGTCCAGAAATCGACCAAAAAGATGTTAGCATCAGCTTTTTGGGATGCAAAAGGAATTTTGTTCGTGGATTACCTCCAAACTGGTAAAACAATAAATTCAGATTATTATTGTAACCTGGAGGTTAACTTGAACCTTTAGGTTAACTATAGACTATAATACCCGGCCTTAGTAAACTTTTGCATGAGTCAATATATTTAGCTCATTTTTAACTATGCATCTACATCTACATAAATACCCTGCAAGCCACCTTACGGCGTGTGGCAGGGGTGAAAGCATCGGGCGTTCCGACTATTTTTTTAGCCTATTATTATCATGTATAGTTCGCGGAAAGAATGAATTCCTAAAACGACTCATCCTAGCATCTATTTCTATTATTTTGCGCTCATTGTCGGATCGTCCAAGGTAGCAGGGGGGTCTCATAATATCTACTATATCTTCCGCAAACGTTCTTTCCCTAAATTTATCGAGCAATCGCAATCTTGCTTCTAGTCTCCTATCTTTTAAGGATTCCCAACCTCCATCTGACAGCATTTTGGTAGCGCTTGCTTTTTTATCGTAGCACAAAACGCATTGCTTTCCGTTGCACTTTCTCGAGTTCACGGATGCATGTTTTGTCTGCCGGATCCCATATACTTGATGCATATTCAAGATGAGGCCTAACCAACGCAAAATAACATCGTTCTCTAACTTTTTCGTCACATTTACTGACAATACACATAATGAAACCAAGTTTTCTAGTTGCTTTAGCACAAATGTTACAGATATGCGTGCTCCAGTTCATGTTATTCGTAAGAGTGATTCCGAGATATTTTACCGAGTCCACTACTTTAATTACTGTTCCGCTAATACTGTACGATTTATGTTTTCTTTCGAAAAAATTTACTACGGAGAATTTGCTTGTGTTTAGGTCGAGTTGCCATTTTTCGCACCATCGTTGAGTACAAACTAAGTCGTTTGCTAGGGATTCCCGGTCTTCAAATTATTGTCAAAAACTATGTTATTTAGCCAGTCAATATCAGGAAGATTAAAATCCCCACCAATTAAAGTTATGCTATTGTTATGTTTAAGCAAATAAAAGCTTATTTTTTGTTTAGGTAACACAGAACCTGACATTAATATTTGGGTGGCAAGCATGCACATTTATAATCAGCTTACTGGACTGACTAATCGTACTCTAGATGCTCCTTGATGTTGATGAACTTGATGTTCCCATTTAAAAATGTAAGTGAACTACCCCTAAGTGAACTTTTGACCACTATGAATATTTAGTCACCTATTTTGTCCTGATGATCTGTACAATAGATCTAGAAATCTTTAGGGAATACTTCATAATCACTCATCTGTACCTATGAGTATGTATATTTAGTCACCTATTTTGTCCTGATGATCTGTACAATAGATCTTGAAATCTTTAGGGAATACTTCATAATCACTCATCTGTACCTATGAGTATGTATTAATTGTTAATTCACACAAAATGCTCTAGATTGGCTACTTTATTATTTCACAATTTATAACAGCAATCGATAAATCACTAAGGTCGGGCAAAGCCCAAGTAACACACTGTGAATCATATTCACCATATACAGACAATTTAGGGTTTGCCATTATTTCCATATTGATTTACTTTAATAAGGAGCATCCCTCTTATTTGACATACCGTTTATCCTAAAAAATACCTACAAACTCATAAACCCTATGAGCCACCCCAATTGCCACCTCACCAGTATAGTGGACACAAAAGTGGTTCCAGGCAGAGGGTTGGCCCTCCAATATTCCCTTCCTTAAAATTCCCATGGAATTAACAGGGCCATTGATAAAGCAGCCCCAAAGAACAATTTCTTTTTTCCTCTACAGCATAATTTGCTTTCTTATTCTCATGGTATAGTAACTCCTCATTTTTTTACATTAAGATTCTATGAAAATTTATAGAATGATCAGAAATTTTAAACATAAATAAGCAGACAAATAAGAAAACTGGTAGTACTCACTGCTTGCTTGCGAGACTGTCCTTGAGCTTTCATCTCCTTCAGCCGTTTTTCCTGTTTCTCATACTCTTTGCACAACTCCTTGCGCTTCTGAACATACATCTTCTTAAACATTGAATAGTTCCCTTTGTAATACCAAAGCTTCTGCTGGTCAAGGTGGATTATTTCATTGCAAACATTGTCCAAGAAACTTTGGTCATGTGAAACCACAAGAAGGGTCTTCTTCCAACCTTGGAGATAGCTGCAAGGGGAAATTAATACAATGTTTGAATTAAAAATTTTGGCGCAGCAGAAGATTGGTAAGGAAAACTCTAGCAAAGGCACTCTGAGCTTGGAAATATTGGCAAATTCTGTTATGTCTCTGACAAAATAGCATCGAAGGTGACCTAATCATAAAGTTAGTGAAAAAATACTATATAAGAAATGCATGATGAAAAAATAAATGGTAATAACATGTACTATTCAAGAGAATATATTTGGTTAGACTGTTTTCATTTATGTTCTTTCCTTTCCTTTACACTTCTAGTGCCTTAAGATGAACTAAAATTTCAAAATCAATGGTCACTAACCAGAATATTCTGTAGAATAGTACAAGTTATTACCAATTATTTCTTCCACCAAATATGGAACTCTACCAAACCATCTCATCAGTAGGGACACATTGGTCTAATCCTAACGCTTCCCAACAAATAATGAAAACCAAAGTGAGACTGCTCTAACTTATTTGTTTTACAGCAACTGCTTGGGAAATGGACAATCTGGGTCCAAGACCCACTCACGTATGAACTGAGCCATCATGCAAGGCCCTCATTTTATCCTCCTTGTATTTCATAACCCACTACACTTACACAAGGAGACTATCATTTGATGTCATAGAGGTCTGTACAATCAAATGCAATCTTTCATCGTTTGTATCATCAACATTTATAATATGAGTCGTATAAACCCAATAGCTTATTTTCATTCTATTGTAATGTTTACACATTATTATGTCTGGGAAGTGTGATGAAGATTATTTTCCATTAAAAATATTTAACTTGAATTTTCAAAAGGTGAATTTCCATGTCTGAGCTTTGGCCATGCAAAGTATTAGACACAAATAAGAAAGAAAGACATTGGACCAAAGTAGAATACGACTGAGCTGATTAGATTACTCACTTATCCAACCAAATGACAGCATTTAAATCAAGATGGTTGGTAGGTTCATCAAGCAGTAGAAGAGTCGGCTCAAGGAACAGAGCTCTGGCCAAAGACACTCGCATACGCCAACCACCAGAGAAGTTGTGCGTGGCTCTATCCTGCATTGAACGTGTGAATCCCAAACCTGCAAGTATTCTTCGAGCACGAGGTTCAGCTGAATCTGCTCCAATCGCCTTCAGCTCTTCATAAACCTGCAAATAAATTTTCCAGATGTAAACAAGAAGGGCAAAAGCAACCAACTATGTGTATGACATTCCTGATGACACAAAATAAACTGATTAGAGATAGAAATTCAGTGATTAACAGTAATTGGCCATACCTGCCACTCAATCGACTAATACAATGCATGATGACCAATTAATCAGTTCATCTAACTTCAATTAATCAGTTCATCTAACTTCACTTTCTATTTCACTATACAGTAAACCCGTGTAATGCAGAAGCCATGTACTGAGAAAATTTTCCAGCTTATGGAAGTATTATTAGGTAGGTTAAAACAAAGGATATTAATCTATTAAGAATTGTTCAGCTGTTTTGCTTCAAGTAATGGAAAATGCAGAAATAAATGTAAATACAATGCAATGAAAACAATAAATTTGTTGAAATGCAATCAAATTCCTCTTAATATGCTATACCATCACAGGTGGAATAAGTAAAATTGTGATAAATAAACCTACAAATTATGATGAAAGATACAATAAGATCACAAACTACAGTAAAACCTCATTAACACTTACTTGCTTAACACAAATTTCTCTATAACATGAGATATGTAACCAAAATAGCTATCTCAGCACAGATACGACTACACATTGTGATTAAAATGTGAAATTAAAGATTGGCAAAGATTTAGAGTAAAGAATTAGGGATAACTCAAGACAACAAGGGAATATTTGTGCAGTGGATTTAATCAAAGTCATTTATGTTGCAATTTTTATTAGAAGCTTTCAAATTTAGTTTTGAGAAATAGATTTTATGCAAATCCTATCATTTATGTTTAATATTCCATATGCTAACTATCTACTTTGTCAGCATATGGAATATGCATCATTAATTGTTACTGACATTCTGTGACCAATGTAAGTTGAGAAATGAAGTCATAAAACACTGGCATTTCAGAGTCTTTCAAAATAATTTTCACCTGCAAAGGTGAAACTTGTAGTTTTGGTATTATATTTTAAGGGGTGGCAAATTATGTTTGCACTCGGGTGGCAGAAAGGTCTGGTGCAGCTCTGTCTACAATAATAGAGAAAAATTACAATCAGTTGTCAGGCAGCATTGGGTACAAAGCGAAGCGATTATGCATAGTCATCAAGATGAAGTAGAATTAGTGATGTGGTTTAAACATATGCTGCCAGTGGATGTACCCATAAGTGGACCCATTCTTCAGGCAAATTCATTGCTGCAAACCTAGAGATTGGTGACTTCAACTGCTCTACCAGTTGGTTGTGGCGTTTCCAGAAACTTCACAGGATTTCTTCTCAAGTGAGAGGGTGCACGAACCAGATGCCAATGAATTCTGAATTTTGAGTCTCCCCAGGAGACGTCCCATTTTCAATGTGGGTAAGACTGGGATGTTTTGCAATCTCAACTGTCCTTTAAATGTGAAGGGAGATAAATGTCGAGGCACCCGTAGCAAGCCAAGACTAACCTATTTTCTCCCCTGCAATTTGGATGCAAGTGAGAAGCTTTGAGTGTAGTTGATCAATAGCCCACACTGTTTTAAACACCTTGATGGATCTAAGCTGCCCTGTGATTACTAAATAAGACAAGAACACTTGGTAACTTCCACAGGTATATTTTCTCAGAGGCAACTAGTTCCAAGCTCAATAATTTTAAAAAGAAATTGGAAGGCCTTTGCCAGACACAGAAGAAAGAAGAGAAAATGTATTATTCTCCCCACTCTCCCCACAACTTTCATCCCCACTTTGTGAACCTTTCGCATACCTCTTTGCCTACATCAATCAATAACCTCCTAAATTTAGGACTTAAATTTTCTTACTGATTGTAAAATTAGCATTAAACAGGGAGAATATCTCTTTGAAACATCTATTTGCAGACACAATCCAGGATAGTGTTATCAATTCAAACTCAAACACAAAATACCAGAACATTGCCCCAAACCTGATCCCGTCAACAAAACGTTTTCTCTAAGATCATGACCTGATCATTCAAACAGCCGAAAAATGATTCTGTGCCGTAGTGATGGAAAGATCTGAATATAATGCAAAGAGTATGGAGTTTATCAGCGAAAATAGTGAAGTGCTCACCAACAACACAACCGCTTCCTTTCAGTCAGACATGAAAAAAGCCCTGACCCACTCATCCACTCTTTCTGCTAAAGATAAATTTAAAATTGTGAACATGAACCCCTCACCCCCCCAGTTCTTCGGCCTACCCAAACTCCACAAAGACAATCACCTGATAAGACCAGTTGTTTCCAGAATATCTTCCCCTTCGCATAATCTGGCTGCCAAGTTGAACACAGTGATTAGAGCCACAAACTTTATTCTCTCCAAAATATGGTATACAGAATTTGATTGAATTGGCTGATGACCTCACCACCAAAGATTTTCCTGCTGTAGCACGGCTTATCTGCTTCGACATAAAAAATCTGTTTACCTCCATCCCCTGTTTGAGCGCCCTGAAAATCCTCACTTCCCTTCTTACTAAGAAAAACATTGCCGAAGATATCAGCGAGGACATCGTTAATCTCAAAAAGACCTGCTTAAAACAGAACTACTTCACTTTTGATAGAGTTTTCTACCGCCAACGGGAAGGCCTCGGGATGGGATCCCCACTCAGCCCCCTACTCGCTGAAATCTTTAACTGGGAAAGCAACCTCTTCGACCATAATAGAGACATCTTCTGTCTTTATTAGCGCAGATGATATAATCTGTGTCTGGAACGGTTCACATGAACAACTATTCCTATCCCTCCTTAATTCCTTTCACGATTCCTTTTCATTCACCATGGAACCTGATTCCCAAGGCTCTCTCCATTTCCTCGACAATGACGATTTCCCTAACAGATGGAAAACCAGAATTCTCCATTTATAGAAAACCTACATAAACCGACCTCACCATCCCTTCCCACTCTTTCCACCCTTATTCCCACAAATTAGCCGCCTTCCATAGCATGATCCATAGAGCCACTCATATCCCCATGTCCTCCTCTAATTTCGAAAAAAAGATCTCCATCGTCAAACAAATAGCCCATAAGGATAAAGGAAAGGAAGGTAACTTAGTAGGTTGTAAAACCTACGAAAATCCCAAAGGAATAACAAGTGTGAAAAATAGCGACACGACTGGGACTCGAACCCAGGTCTCCCATAGTAATGGATATGATCCCCAATTAACACGTTCAATGCTGACCGATGGCGATCATCGTCCAGAGGGTGCTCTCTGGTGACTGCGGACGACGATCGCCGTCCACGCTCTGTATTCTTTTCAAAGACCTTCTTCGAATAGTGCTGCCTCCAAGCGCTTCCATTTCTGTTTCCAGTCGTTTCCAAGACTCCATTTCAGTAAAGTGTTTTGTAGTTTTCATTTTTAACCAATAGTTTTTTTTAATTTTGTTTTTTTCGTTTTATATATAAATGCTGTTTTTTCTGGTCTCCCATTTATATTTAATGAACATAAAAAATTCTTTTTCGTTTTAATCTTTAGTATTTTAACCCTCCGTTACTCGGTGTTGTGGACACCCCAGCATCTCTTTTAAGGTGAAGCTTCTTTGGTGTTGCCGTTTATGACCTCTTCTTTTCAGTAACTGGAATGGTGTGTGTTTTCTGTCATTTCCCAAAAAATCCGCCGTTTCCCTTGGCTTTTGCTAAAGTGAAGACGTTTTTTGTGTGACAGTGCAACGCAGCAGATTGCCGGAATACTTATATTGAGGCGTTTATATAGTTTTTTTACATAAGCGTTGAGATTTCTTCTTCAGTGCTCTAGATATCTGTTTATTCTTAATATATTTGAGTTATACTCTCATTTTATTCAAACAGTTTCCGTAATTTATTTCCGAATTTGACAGTTCAAAAAATCCACATTGTTGTAAGGTATGTACTATTTCTTCTTATGGTTTTTAGTAAATCAAGTATTCTAATACTGAAAATTATTTACAAAAGAAATTATAATT
>KZ309275.1:262873-272983 GCA_000376725.2 Ladona fulva | reverse complement strand
TTTATTTGCCAATGGTGGGTTTGCGAACGAGTATTGAAAAATATCGCAATCCTTTTTTCTAATTTATAACACTGTTTAAATAAGTATTACATGAGTTTTTTCTTTTTTGAATTGTAAGACCTTAAAATAAAATTTAAAACCCTTTTATTATATCTCTTTCATAACTCCATTATGCGAAACCTATTCCTGACAACCGTATCAGCAATAAAGCTACTGCACAGTAGTCTTTCCTTATCACTATTACAATTTGTTATATACTGTTATTTTATAAACCTATTTCTTTAACTACTGATGAAAATATATAACATTAAACTTCAAGTATTTCTGTTTACCATTAAATATTTATTCGTAAATTCATATTTTTCTCCTGTTGATGTTACTTTTACCACAGAATATGTGCATATTAAGAGTGAAAAGACAATTTCGTAACAGAGTAAATGTATAAAAGAGAACCCGGGAATCAATCTAAATCTAGTTTGCGCCTATGTTTATATCTTGTGCTTACTTAACTGCGATTCTTTGAGGGCGACTATAGATGACTGACTGGAAGCTCACAAATGTTACTGTCCCAATTAAGTAGAATACTGTCCCGATTAAGTGATTAAATTATGCATTACATTAATAGTTTGGTTTCTGTTCCTCGAGATTTGGCCAAAATAAGTGGCTGCCCCAATAAAATGGTGGCCCAATTAAGTGGAATTGACTGTGACTGTGCAAATTATACAGAAACAATGTTTCTGTAGAATTTGCACAGTTATTTGCCATGCTATATATTATATATAAACCTGCTATATGCTACACTTTTTGCATGTGTCTGTATTTTTCTGTATCTGTATGGTTCAAATACAGGATTAATCATTAGTACATTAATTCATAGATTGGGATAGTTGGAAAAGATTTAGATATTGCTCAAATGAAGAAATAAATATTAATGACTAATAAAATGTCAAGATTATTTTCACACTTTACATACATAATCATGTAAAATTCCAACATTGCTCATGAGAATGCTAACTAGACAGTCTCTTGCAAAGTAACTTGAGCTTAGTTACACAAATGAAACGTATAGAATGCTTAATAGCCCCTCAATGACAGCCATTTCTCATTTTCCACCAATTTCATACATCTTAAAAATGCAATTTGTGTATCACAACCTGATGAACCTTTTATTATCGAGAGAATGCTACTAACCCATTAGGTCCAACAAGCCCGTATCTTCGTCCACTTGCTATTAGAAGGTTTGCATTGACAAAAAGATCATTTCCGCGAGCCGAGATGCTGAAGCCTTCCACTTTAATGTCCACAGCATGATCCAATGCCTGTTTCTGATTCGCCGACTTCACTGCTTGGGAGACACTGAAATTCTCTCCTAGCTCACTGTGACCTTGGCCTCCCTTCTTGGTCATTGTTTCCATCTGTTTCTCATACTCTAACTGAATTAGATTAAATTTCTTAGGATGAGTGATTACAAAGAATCTTAAAATATAAAATTTGCAATCAATCAGTAATCATCATCCTAAACAGCTAAAATTAGGCTTTCGATCACCTTCAAATAACTGACTGCGGTCAATAAACATAATGAATCTAACGAAAATTATACTTAAAATGTGGTATTCCGAGCTGTACTAAGTCACATAATAATAATCTTACCTGCTTTTTCAGTTTCTTCTTTTCTTTGTGCGTAAGTTTTTTGACGGAATCTACAAGAAAAATTCAAATTAATGGACGAGGAAAAGGTAAATAACAAAGCACGGAAAGCGGTGCGGTTGAATCCCAATTTAGCTCTACAATTTAACATAATGAAACCAAGTGGATGGAATATTTCTTACCTGTCACTTCGTCCTTACTTTCATAACTTTCTGCCCTCTTATTCTTATCTCTGCTATCCTCTGTTTCATGACTATCCTCATTCACGGTTTCACTTTCATTTATGCTCAGATTTTTAGTTTTACTGGCCAAGTTCTCTAAACTTTCCTCCGTACTACTCTTTCCTGGTCCAGTATCACTCCTTCCTTCATTTAACTTGATTTTTGCGACGTTTTTAACTGAATCACCTTCGCTATCGGATATATCATCATCGGAATTGCTTTTACTTATCTTCACCTCACTTTTTCCCTTCTGTTTAATCGTTTTATCTTCCAAGTCTTCCTCTGAATCGCTCTGAGTTTTCTTCTTATCTTTACTTTTCTTCTTACTTTTTCTGACGGGCTTAATGACATCGTCTTCTTCGACATCTGGAGCATCTTCTTCATCTTGCCAATCCGAGTTGTTTTTAGCCTTTACTTTCTTCTTCTTGAAAACATCACTTTTTTTCGTTTTAGAGACAGGAATTTCCTCAACTTCCTCAGAATGTGCCAACTTATCTTCATCATCATGCCACTCATCCTTCTTGCCCTTTCCTTTTACATTTCTCTTTGGCGCTGATTTCTTTTCCTTTTTATTAGACAGCAAATTGCCATCATTTTCTTCGTCTACGGAATTATCGTCCTCAAAACCAGCATCCTTCTTAGAGTTTTTACTTTTCTTCGGCATTTCGCTTAGCAGTACCGTATTACCAAGTACTCACTACCTCACGTGTAAAACTCTAAACTGCTGTCGACAATCGAAATTACTATCGATACAAATCACCTAAATAACTAATCGACCACTGAACAGCAATACTTATCGACCCTAATACCACCCTGGTGAAAACTTAATGGAGGAAAATGGCAGCATAAGTAATGCCATCTATTCGGTGCCGACAGCTAACTATCTAAGCACTTATATTTCTGAGCTCCTAGCTGTTTGCGATTTAAGCCATTTGATCATGTGATTGGTTAAGCTGATTTACTACTAGTTCAACGGAAACAATCGTAGATTGTGGTCGAGCCAGGATGTGTAGACTCCAATACATTGACGGCGGAGCAAGTTTCCCCTACTCATCAAGTTTGGGGGAAGTTGCGCTAGGCGGCTCTGACGCAGTGGGTTACCGGTTTTGGTATTTTTACATTTCAATTTATTCCTAAAGCCCGTATGACACGGTACAATATATTTCAGATTGGATTGTGTACCGTTTGCCACATGCCAATTTCCAACCCAATTTAAAATCCCCAATTTCCCGACCAATTTCTCACCCAATCTGTCAATTAGAACATGTTCTATTTTCTCTAGCCAATTTCCAATCAAAAGTGAGTTAGGTCGTGCCCTAGTGTCCAAAACAAGAAGCTTCATGAAAACATCCAGTTCTTCCTTGTTGTGAAAGACGCGAAACATCCAGTAACGGCTTAGGAGAGTGGCACGTTAGTTTTGGAAGATAATTCGAAATATTATTCGAAAATCTGAACGAAAGAGTTTTGCGTTGCTTATTCATACTATTTAATGATGCGGAATGTGGCGCACTCGTGCGGGACATTTGAGCATCAATGTTGCCAATATGGGTGACAATATTGTCCTCATCTTGCTGAACAGATCGCCCAATATTGGGCTGCTTTCTTGTGCCAATTATTGGGAAATTTATTGGCCAATATATTGTCATACGGGCTTAAAGGTGAAATTCACTTAAAGACCAAAGAAAAAACCAAATTGAAGATTACAAAGCATTATTTATTTGAAAAATAGTAGAAATCTTACATATTAAATAGAAAACTGTGTCATACATAAAGGATGATTCAGCACCATCAAAAGTAAGACAAACTGCACATTGAAAGCTCCTGTTTACACTGGTGGAAATTGTTCCAAAATATCGATGGAATGTTTAATCAAAATACTGGACAAATGCCAACGATAGAGCAAGTTGTCAAAATCCACTTAAAACTCTTAAAGTTAACTTAAAAGTCACTTCATTAGATAACTAAGTCCCAAAGAATACTCAAAAAACAAAAAGATACTCTACACATGAATCACTGATATTCATCCACACAACAGAACATAACTGCTGAAATTTCCCAGCAGACATGCTACAGCAAGCACCTTTTGAAGACGATGATTCTTTTTCTAGGGCCCATTTTCATGTGTGAAGAGTTTGAATTCGGAAACAGGACAAATATGACAAAATAGGGCAGTATTAATTTGGACATGGTGATCCTTTCCTTTAAATGCAAGGCTTCCTTCGTCAAAAAAAATCATTGCTCAGGAAAAATTCTTTAAGAACTAGAAAGAAGAAAATTCTGTCAGCTTTCCAATTCAGTAGCAAAATGAAAGCACAGGTATCAAAATGGCAATGTGAAACTTACAACTACTTTTCCATTAACTTGGAATCAAATAAGAGAGAAAATCCCAGCAGAAATGAACATGGGAAAAGTCTGACAGGATCTTTNTGTCCATCCGCTGCATTATCGTGGCCATCATTGTCGAGCACGACGAGGAACACCCACCGGGAACGGGCTGCGAAGGGCTGTCCTGCGGCGAGGGGATGGTATACGGCGACAGGAAAACATCCGCTGGTCTCGCCATGACCTCGTTCACCCGGGGCACCACGTCGCGGAGACGGTCAGCCATGGCCGCTAATCCGTTGAGATCGCTGTTCCCCTGAGCGACCAAAATGGCGCGCATCGTGGCTGGTAGCCTCGTCAGCCACAAAGAACACAGGAAATCGTCGGTAACTGATGTACCCGCCAAATCTCTAAGATGGCGGAGAAATTGAGAGGGTTTCCTGTCCCCAATCTCTTCATTTTCGAGGAGCAGCTTCAATTTTTGCTCCTTCGAAATGGAGAGACGACGTATCAGCTCATCCTTTAGCGTGGAGTACTTGTTCTCCGCGGGAGGGTTGCTTATAATATCTTTCACTTCGAAAGAAGCGCGAGAGCTTAGCAATGGTATCGTGCTCCAAAACTTCGTGGAGTCCTCTTTTATATCATATAAAGTAAATTGTCCTTCTAACTGAGTGAACCAAAAGGATGGTTCCTCGATAATGAATGGCGGAACACGCACCGAAATCGCGTCAACGTTAGCACTCGCGGGAAATGACATGGTGCACACAATAATATAAAAAAACTAGGGAAATGCCGATACTATTTACAAGAAAAAAACTATTTACAAGAAATTAAACTCGCCTGATCAGAGTTTCTCCAGACCACGTGGCCCATGAGCACGTGTTCGCACAGGAAGCATCCTAATCACGTCGGGGTCACCAATTTGTGGGGCGCGTGGTGATAACAATAACTCCGAATAGTCGGGTACAAAACAGTAGATGTTTTATTCTATATGGAGAATAATTTTACAAATTAAATGCGATGTGCACGTGACCGCTGAAGAGGCTCTCGTCGCGTCACGGCTTAAGGCTACGGTTACAGTGTATGCGAGTTCGGACGAAATCCAGATAGTCAGAATACGTCTGAACTGTTCGTCAGAACAAAGTGGTTACAGTAGGGTGAAAAAGCCGATCCTGGCACAGTTGACCTTTTCACCCCCTAAATAACCGAATTTAGCAACAAAAAGCGGTCCACCCACCTCCCCAAACCTTTAGCTAACTTCTCCGAGAATTTGGACGAAATTCGACCAAAAATCGGCCTCTGGCACTCGAATTTTCGACCTCATGTCAGCCCCGCCACACTACGTGTAACATTCCCCCTTCATGGGTTCGTCGCAATCTATGCACGCGTACAAGGTCAATAAGCTCAAAAAGGCTGGGAGAATTTTCTTCGGGCTCCCGGATAGCCAAGTGGGCAACGCGTTCAACTTCGGTGAAAGCGGTCCCGGGTTCGATTCCCGGTGGGAGCCTATGTGCAAAATGACCTAAGCTGTCGAAGCACTTTTAACAATACTACTATCGATTTCTTCATTCATGTATTATCAAGATCCGTCAATTGTCAAGAATAGTTTTCATTCGGATTTTCGATTCAAATACCTTCTAATGAGAATCAAGGGAAAAAAATTTTTTTTCTAATGAGAAGCCATTTTCTTGTAAATCTCGATAAGAATTTACTTCTACATTAACATCTACGAAAATACCCTCCAAGCCATCTTTCGGCGTGTGGCAGGGAGTGTTAACACAGACCTACTTTTTAGTTTATTGTTATCGCGTATCGTTCGCGGAAAGTGAGTCCCTGAAACGACTTGTCCTCGCATCAATTTATCTGATGATTTAACTCTGGGATCGGCCGAAGCAGCAGGAGGATAATATCGATAACGTATTCCGCAAATGTTCTTCCTCTGAATTTATTAATCATACACCGGTACCACTACAATTTTTTGGTGAGTTTGGACCGATGAAAGTAAACCTCGCAGTCCAACTTGGTGATATAGCAAAGAAAAGGAAAAAAAGAGCTTTTACGGCAGCAATATACGACGAGAAAGTCTTACCCAAAATATTCTGAATAAAATAATGGATTAGTTCTAGGAAAAATGCAAGGTGAAATATCTGATGATATGACGGAGGGCATAAGTTGTGCAATGATTGATGGTATGCATTTAAATGGAAATGCTGAGAAGATTTTGCTGCAAGGGTTAAACATTTCCCGCAAATAAATTTTACAAATAGAACCAATTTCTGTTTATTTCGCTATGACTCCAGTCTAACCGCCTAGGACAGATTGGGCACGGGAAAATTATTAAATTTTCGAATTTCTAATTAGAGAGTTGAGGAGTTCGAAAGAAAGTCATTGAAAAGGAGATCTTAAACTGTATAAAGGACGAGCCCCAAGTATCTTGGTATGAAAATGTAGGAATAAATGTAAAGATTGCCGCATTGAGATAAATAAAAACAGAGAGATAAGAGAAGATGATAAACGCAGGCTACTTTAGTAAGTCTCTCTATGTAAATATATTTCACATTTTTTTGTAATAGTTTGTAACAAGGATTAAATGGAAGATGGGACTTATTAGTCCCAATTTCGCCCAATAAAGCCGTGTGTATGTATTTATGTATGTACTTTCAATAACTATTCAAAGTATTAGACCCATGAGGATCACCCCTTTGCGGCAGAAATGAATGACGCATCGCTGAAGCGTTTTAAATATGATTAAGTGAAAAGTTTCTAAAACAAACATTCTTATTTACTTTCTCATTTCATTCTTTTTTCCAAATTTTTTGATTCAAAACTAAGCACATGACATTAATATGACTACTTATGCTGTTCTTCTTAAGAAACCAAATTTGAAATGAACTTTTACTCTACATCAACTCAAAGAAGAAAACTGAAAGAGCAAATTACAATTAACTGGTTATGTCCAGTATTCTGTAATCTTTCGATTCGAAATTGAATCCGTTGGTTAATCACGCTTCATTTGCACGGAAAGTTAAGGAAGGCGAAGTATCACATCCACGGGGCGATAGTGATGATTGAAATGACGAAAAATGAGAATCAGTAGGTGATGGTATGACTCTTGAAGATCTCGATTTCCTAATGAATATGTACGCTTCCAAAGCTTCGGTAACACCTCCCAATATTGTTATACATATTTTCATTTTTTTATTTGATTGAGCTCTTTTACAGATGGTAATAAACTCATAAAGAAAGAGTAGACTTCATCAGCTTGGTATTTATTTTTCTCTTGAGAAATGCGTTGTTCCAGCAGGTCAAGCTTTCTTTTTTCAATATTGAGTACTGCGAATCAACTTTCCTAGAACGGTTTGAATGATGCTGTTGTTTGATGAAGGAAAAATCTGAGCGATTGGTGTCTATATCAGTACTGTTTGCATTTTNTTTTCCCCCCCCCCCCCCCTCTAGAGAGGGCCCCACTAATAGAGAGGCCGTCAACTGCGATAATATGCAGTTATTTGAAGTCTAACATTAGAAAATATAGTAAAATTACCTTTTACGAGAAGTTGCTTCCCAAGACAATTCTCAAAGTCCATGTTTGATGCCCTGGTTGTGGAAGGCTTAGTTCCGCTGATGGCTCATTCCTCACTTGCTCAGTTTACAATTCTTCGTCAATTTTCTCCACCGTCGCGTGCCGTCTGTCGGGAGGCGTCGGACTGTAAACAAACTGTTTGATCGGACTTCCACATCGGGCGACGTCGGACTCTCCTTTCAATGCAGGCGCCCTCGTTAATATCTTCATGTTTGTTTTTCTAACGACGCACAGTGGGCTAGAATCGAAAAAAGCTGGCCAAAAATACGAAAACGCTTTTTTTGAGTACGGACTATGAAACTTCGCATGATCTATCTTGAATAAATTCTACATACGACTTTGGAGGTCATTTACGTGGGGTCCTACGCATTAAAATTATACAGGGGGTCAAACTTGACTAAATTTTGCGAAAAATTCCGGACTTCGATTTTTCGCGAAAATCTTCAACTTCAAACCGCTGGTGAACCCAAACGAAGATAATCATCGGGTAAAAAATAATTTCGTGTTATAACCATGTTCTTTCTCCTTCATAAGACGTAGAATTTATGATCACCCTGAATATTTACATACTTTACGTAACAAAATGGCGGACCCTTATTTTAGAGCAAATTTTTACCTAAAGCGAGGAAAATAGTAGAAAGTGACATCGAGTGTCACGGGATAACTTATACCACGATATTCTTTGAAGCTTCCTGAAGAGTAATCTGAAATAAAACCTTGCGCATATTTGCGCCATCGAGAAATAAACCAACTTTTCGAAAACGCTGCAAGGGCATAATCCGCGCGGCGGAGCACCGTCCTCCGTGAGGCTCACTTGCTTTAAGAGAAACTAAGGACCAAAACTACTTTAAATGGTAAATTTTGGGGTTTACACCCTGAGATGAACTTTTCTTCTTCCTTTTGACAAAGAACTATGAGGTAAATAAAAATACCTTCTTCTTCATAAAAATAATAACCTTCTTCTCAAAGCAGGACTAATTTTATCAATATTCCATTGCTTTCATCCAGCCTTAAGATTTGAGAATATTTTGAAATTTTACTTGCCAATAAATAATCTAAGGAATCGTCTTTGAGTTTAGACTGAACTCTCCTTATCTCTGAACCTCAACTATATTAAATAAGCCTACATCTGGCGTTATTTGGTGACTGCCTCAGTACTCCGTATACAAAAGTTCCACAAAGGGCTCGTTCTATGACACTCAGCTACGCTTAATCCGGATTAACGGCATCCTTCGCATTGCAATTTCGTGATTCCGAGTTAGAAGTATTAGAGTAGTTACAGTTCTATTTGGAGAGTACAGAAGGACAGTGGTGTTTTGGGGCTCTTGCCGTAGCTTCTACCGTTCTTCAAAACACGAATTCTTCGAGAATTTGCTATCAGTATTCCCAGTTCCCCTAGATTCTGCAGACCGATTCGCTTTCAGTGAACAAAGGAAGTGAAAGCAATTATTAAGGCGGAAGAAAGTTATTTACATAAGGAAATAGAATTTTTTAAGCCAGTAAATGTAGGCAATTATCGTATCAAGTTCTGTTTGCTTCTTACAATGATAAGGGGGAAGGTCAAATTTTTTTAACCTATGATAAAATGTAACCAAGAATAATCTGTTATACCAGTTAAAATTAATCTTTTAGGTATGTAATGCGTTGACCTAGAGCACGGGAATGAAATGCTGTATTCGCGCGGCGAAAATTTCAGAGATGAACGATCTACCGGCGATGAATTATCGACGTGTTGAGGTAGAAAGAATATCCTACGGCATTTCTATGCTACATTGCTATATAAGACATTTCGGCGTTTCTTTGACAGTCCAAGTCTAGCAGCTGAAATAACAGGTAGGAAATTGAAATTATTTTCATTAATACCTGCTCTTTTATGAAATGAAGGTATGAGGAAGATGAAAAAGTTATGGATAAATTTTACCTTTAGAATGATAAGACTTTTGTGTATTGTCTGTTTCAAATTATTAAGTTATATACAGCGTTTTCAAAAAGTTGGTTTATTTCTCGATGGCGCAAATATGCGCAAGGTTTTATTTCAGATTCCTCTTCAGGAAGCTTCATAGAAAATCGTGGTATAAGTTATCCCGTGACACTCGATGTCACTTTCTACTATTTTCCTCGCTTTAGGTAAACATTTGCTCTAAAATAAGGGTCCGCCATTTTGTTACGTAAAGTATGTAAATATTCAGGGTGATCATAAATTCTACGTCTTATGAAGGAGAAAGAACATGGTTATAACACGAAATTATTTTTTACCCGATGATTATCTTCGTTTGGGTTCACCAGCGGTTTGAAGTTGAAGATTTTCGCGAAAAATCGAAGTCCGGAATTTTTCGCAAA
>KZ309275.1:204637-242961 GCA_000376725.2 Ladona fulva | reverse complement strand
ATAAATGTTATGAAGAGTAAAGGCCCTAGCACGCTACCTTGAGCTACGCCTGATGTTACACTGATTTCGTCGGACAGCTTATCTCCAATTTTTACTCTCTGTTTCCTACCTTTAATAAAAGAATCTATCCATCTTATTACTCTTGGATCTAAGCTCATTGTGTTCACTTTCTGTACTAAAATTTCGTGGTCTACAACGTCAAACGCTTTTGCTAGATCTATGACTACTGCATCTACCTGTTCTCCCATTTCCTGTTCATTGACTAAGTCGAGTTGTAATCCTAACATTTGTGTTTCGCACGAAATACCCTTTCTAAAACCATGTTGATATTGGTAAATCCATCCCTCTATCTCCCAATAATCTTTTAGATAATCGGCAACTATATTTTCGAACGTTATACAGATTACGCTTGTTAAACTTATTGGTCGATAATTCTTTATTAACCTTTTACCCTTCCCTTTCACGTTCCCTTTATGTATGGGAACCACAATGGCTACTTTCCAATCTTCCGGTATCTGACCGTTATTTATACTTATATTGAAAATTCTTTTTAAATATGGCACTAAATCTTGTCCACCTGATTTAATGGCTTCGCAGCGTATTCCATCTGGTCCTTGGGATTTGTTGTTTTTTAATTTGGAAATTCTCTTTAGAATATCTTTACAAGTAATGTTAAAAACCGGAAATTTCTCTTTTATACTATTTGTTGCTTTTAAATTGTTTTGAACCGACTTTTTGTAAGTATTTGAGAAGTAAGATCCAAATTCATTAGATATTTGCGAACAATCGGTTAAAATTTCGCCCTTCATGTTTTCTATTTTATCTATCTCGTTTTCACCTTTTCTTAAACGCTTCACGAATTTATAAAAACAATCTTTGCCATTTTTTGTTATCAAATTCTCTTCAAGAACTTATTTTTAGCTTCCTTCTTCTTACGATTCAACAACGTGGTACCTTCCTTGTATTTGATTTGGAAATGCGATCCTGTCTTCCTTTTCTTATACAAAACTCTTGATTTACGCTTAAGTAACTGAATTTCAGTAACATTATAATATTCCGGATCTGCACTTTCCTTTAATATTTTAGTAGGTACGTATTTTTCTATGCCTACATGTAAGATTTGTTTAAAATTATTCCATATACCCTCGATATTAGATCCTTCATTTACCCACCCCATATATTCATCCTTAAGGTAATCGCGGAAAGCATTCACGTTCGCCTTGTGGAAACATTTTTTATTTTTGGTATTAATCAAATTTCTTTTACCGCAGAAGATCTCTAAGTATATTGCCTCGTGGTCGCTGATCCCTGGTATTACGTCGCATGAATTGAGCAAATCTATTGGTTTTAACAGAAAAACATCTATTAGGTTCAAATTTCACGTTGGCTTGTTTACTACCTGTACAAAACCTCCATCGCTAACAATAGAATTGACCAGCTCCTGAGCCTTCCCTCATCACCCTTTCTTTCCTGACCAGTTGACCTGCGGTAAATTCAGGTCGCCTGCTATTATAACTAATTTGTTTACGTCCCGAACGTTACAGTTCATTTCAACGAGCTTTTCTAATACCCCTAGGTCCTCCCCGGGGGGTCGGTACGCCCCAACAATACGAAATTTTTGCTTGCTAACCCTGTCTTCGACTTCTACACAAAGGATTTCAAAATCTTTATCTTTCGAAACCATAATACTTGAATAATTTTTAGAAACGCAAATGAAAACGCCTCCCCTTTTCCCTCTCTATCCCTTCTATAGACATCGAACGTTTTAGGAAATACTTCTAACGAACTGACTTCCTCTTTTAGCCAAGACTCCGTATGTACCTATGACTATATCTGCGTTACTTGAAGGCATTAATAAGGCATTGAATTGATGGATTTTATTATAAATGCTACGACAATTTACATGCAAAAGCCTAAGAAACCCTTCCCTCTTTTTACATACTGACACAATACATTTTGCATCTTTTACATCGTGAGCTGCAACACCTGCCGCTCCGTCATTTAGTTTCCCTGACTTATACAAGAACCAATCACATTTTTCAATAACCTTCCAAATTTCATAGAACCACTCCTATTTAAATGCAGTCCATCTATCCCTAAGTCACTTTCTTTTAACCAACAATTTGGATCCACAAATATCACATCCTTCCTTTCGCACACCCAGTCCAATCCATCGTTGATGTATCTTATAAAACCATATGGAACATCCCTCCTCCTGATCACGCCACTTATTACAATTTTGGCCCGACTAAACTTCTTCTTAGCAGTATCAATAGATCCCAAACATACCCAGTGACGTGCTCCGGTGATTCTGCTCTCTTCACATCGTTCGTCAATTGACGATATGAAGAGAAGGAAAATTTTCAGAGATTTTAATTATATCAGTCACGAAAAATTTGTAGTGATGAATTACAGGGGCAACAAACATGCGTAGCACCGTAAAAAATTAGTGGAGATGGAGGAGTAACATGTTATTTATCAGTTCAGACTCTTGACATATTTTACGATTAAATTTCCCAGAACCGGAAGTGGAAAATCTTGGAAACTTGCGCATTACCTTGAGACAGGTTTTATTAAAGGGAAATTCCATAAAGATTCACATTCTTATTGTTGATTGTAGATTTCGGCCTCGAACTTTGATTAGAAAATTTTTGTTTCCGATAATCTGTCCCATTGGACAAAACTAAGATGCGAGATGTTATATTCTGTTATGTACAAATTGGTGTACTATATTTAATCCGACATCTATTCTCCCCGTTGAGAATCAACGGGCACTTCAGCTAGTAAATATCTAAAGAATAGATGTACAGACATCTATATATGTCACACGAGTATTCGGGATTCTCGATTTTACGAACTTCAGGTTCTTTTCATAAATCTGATTTCTGCCGATTGAGCAGACGCGTTAAAGAGATTGAATTAGATTCGAGTGTCTGCAAGTGAGCGTACTTCAATCACCGAAAATCCCACTCCACTTTCTCTTTCCGATCGCAAAAATCATCCAAAGGACGTCACTGGCACTGGCAGCACTATGATAACGGTCAATTGGATCCGTGACAGAGAGCGGCGTGAATGATCTCGCCTCTACGATTGTCAAACTAACAGATCCGATAAACTGTCCTTTCGGTGTATTCGCTGTGAATAGTTCGTCTTCTTCAGAATGTGCTCCTCGTGTCTGCACCCCCTTAGTAATGAAATGAAGCGACCGATTGCATTTGTTTCGATCTGAATGCATCCACGTAACTTCATTCAGGCAAAGAAGAAACCCAAACCCTTATTAGAAAAGATAAAAAACATTTGGAAATAGTAGACCACATACACGGGCAAGATTTCCCTTGTCCTTATTTTGCCTTATCCCTCAGAAGTCTTCAATCCACTGTTGTAGAAATGCTAATAGTACAATATGACAACGGCCTCGGTGGCGTAGTGGTTGGCGTGTTAGCAACACTGGGGTTCAAATCCTGGTTAGGTTAAGGTTAACTGTAAAAGTGATCTCTTAAGACCACAATTCACCTAACGAAGTCGCCATTGCTATTATCATCAACTATGATACAATTTTACTAGTACTTAATTGCACGAATATTCATTTCAGAATTATTTTGCATCGTTTGCGTTTTGACGAATGCAATCCACTGGAAACAGCACCGATTCTGAAGATCCGCACGTACGCTAGGGAAAAAATCATATCAAATATGGATTTCGCTTCATGTAAACTATTATAATAATTCCTCTAAAAATTTCATAAATAATTCGCACATGACCTTTATGTACTCGGAATAATGCCATGCGCCCCCAAAACCTTAGTGCCCTGGGCAACCGCCAGTGTCTCCGGCCGGTTACTAATAAGGTTCTCCCAGTCTACGCANATACAAAACTCTTGATTTACGCTTAAGTAACTGAATTTCAGTAACATTATAATATTCCGGATCTGCACTTTCCTTTAATATTTTAGTAGGTACGTATTTTTCTATGCCTACATGTAAGATTTGTTTAAAATTATTCCATATACCCTCGATATTAGATCCTTCATTTACCCACCCCATATATTCATCCTTAAGGTAATCGCGGAAAGCATTCACGTTCGCCTTGTGGAAACATTTTTTATTTTTGGTATTAATCAAATTTCTTTTACCGCAGAAGATCTCTAAGTATATTGCCTCGTGGTCGCTGATCCCTGGTATTACGTCGCATGAATTGAGCAAATCTATTGGTTTTAACAGAAAAACATCTATTAGGTTCAAATTTCACGTTGGCTTGTTTACTACCTGTACAAAACCTCCATCGCTAACAATAGAATTGACCAGCTCCTGAGCCTTCCCTCATCACCCTTTCTTTCCTGACCAGTTGACCTGCGGTAAATTCAGGTCGCCTGCTATTATAACTAATTTGTTTACGTCCCGAACGTTACAGTTCATTTCAACGAGCTTTTCTAATACCCCTAGGTCCTCCCCGGGGGGTCGGTACGCCCCAACAATACGAAATTTTTGCTTGCTAACCCTGTCTTCGACTTCTACACAAAGGATTTCAAAATCTTTATCTTTCGAAACCATTATACTTGAATAATTTTTAGAAACGCAAATGAAAACGCCTCCCCTTTTCCCTCTCTATCCCTTCTATAGACATCGAACGTTTTAGGAAATACTTCTAACGAACTGACTTCCTCTTTTAGCCAAGACTCCGTATGTACCTATGACTATATCTGCGTTACTTGAAGGCATTAATAAGGCATTGAATTGATGGATTTTATTATAAATGCTACGACAATTTACATGCAAAAGCCTAAGAAACCCTTCCCTCTTTTTACATACTGACACAATACATTTTGCATCTTTTACATCGTGAGCTGCAACACCTGCCGCTCCGTCATTTAGTTTCCCTGACTTATACAAGAACCAATCACATTTTTCAATAACCTTCCAAATTTCATAGAACCACTCCTATTTAAATGCAGTCCATCTCTCCCTAAGTCACTTTCTTTTAACCAACAATTTGGATCCACAAATATCACATCCTTCCTTTCGCACACCCAGTCCAATCCATCGTTGATGTATCTTATAAAACCATATGGAACATCCCTCCTCCTGATCACGCCACTTATTACAATTTTGGCCCGACTAAACTTCTTCTTAGCAGTATCAATAGATCCCAAACATACCCAGTGACGTGCTCCGGTGATTCTGCTCTCTTCACATCGTTCGTCAATTGACGATATGAAGAGAAGGAAAATTTTCAGAGATTTTAATTATATCAGTCACGAAAAATTTGTAGTGATGAATTACAGGGGCAACAAACATGCGTAGCACCGTAAAAAATTAGTGGAGATGGAGGAGTAACATGTTATTTATCAGTTCAGACTCTTGACATATTTTACGATTAAATTTCCCAGAACCGGAAGTGGAAAATCTTGGAAACTTGCGCATTACCTTGAGACAGGTTTTATTAAAGGGAAATTCCATAAAGATTCACATTCTTATTGTTGATTGTAGATTTCGGCCTCGAACTTTGATTAGAAAATTTTTGTTTCCGATAATCTGTCCCATTGGACAAAACTAAGATGCGAGATGTTATATTCTGTTATGTACAAATTGGTGTACTATATTTAATCTGACATCTATTCTCCCCGTTGAGAATCAACGGGCACTTCAGCTAGTAAATATCTAAAGAATAGATGTACAGACATCTATATATGTCACACGAGTATTCAGGATTCTCGATTTTACGAACTTCAGGTTCTTTTCATAAATCTGATTTCTGCCGATTGAGCAGACGCGTTAAAGAGATTGAATTAGATTCGAGTGTCTGCAAGTGAGCGTACTTCAATCACCGAAAATCCCACTCCACTTTCTCTTTCCGATCGCAAAAATCATCCAAAGGACGTCACTGGCACTGGCAGCACTATGATAACGGTCAATTGGATCCGTGACAGAGAGCGGCGTGAATGATCTCGCCTCTACGATTGTCAAACTAACAGATCCGATAAACTGTCCTTTCGGTGTATTCGCTGTGAATAGTTCGTCTTCTTCAGAATGTGCTCCTCGTGTCTGCACCCCCTTAGTAATGAAATGAAGCGACCGATTGCATTTGTTTCGATCTGAATGCATCCACGTAACTTCATTCAGGCAAAGAAGAAACCCAAACCCTTATTAGAAAAGATAAAAAACATTTGGAAATAGTAGACCACATACACGGGCAAGATTTCCCTTGTCCTTATTTTGCCTTATCCCTCAGAAGTCTTCAATCCACTGTTGTAGAAATGCTAATAGTACAATATGACAACGGCCTCGGTGGCGTAGTGGTTGGCGTGTTAGCAACACTGGGGTTCAAATCCTGGTTAGGTTAAGGTTAACTGTAAAAGTGATCTCTTAAGACCACAATTCACCTAACGAAGTCGCCATTGCTATTATCATCAACTATGATACAATTTTACTAGTACTTAATTGCACGAATATTCATTTCAGAATTATTTTGCATCGTTTGCGTTTTGACGAATGCAATCCACTGGAAACAGCACCGATTCTGAAGATCCGCACGTACGCTAGGGAAAAAATCATATCAAATATGGATTTCGCTTCATGTAAACTATTATAATAATTCCTCTAAAAGTGGTCAAATTTCATAAATAATTCGCACATGACCAGTTATGAAAATTTCGTCAGAATATTGCCAAAGTTGAGCAAATGTATGTGCACGTACACGACTCGCATTTGGGCAATTTGGGTTGCACTTTACTGATCGGATCGCGTTGGCCAATAAATAATAATTAATTTTAAGGCTACTGTGGCAATTTATCGTGGGCGTTGAGTGAGTCGCAATTAGTCGTATGGCACGAGCAGTAATGTATGGGATCGACCAATGTATGGGCGTGATGCCATTAAAGGCCGAGATTAAAAGATATGTATTACGGAGACATAAGAAGGAAGATAGCGTAACTGAACTGTTAGAAAATCTTGGTCGGGAAAAATTAGAAGAAAGGCGGAGGGTAAATCGATTGGTAGGCATCATTCAGGTAATAAACGGAGGGAAATGGCTCGAGAAGAAGAAGAGCCGATTTACATCGCTCGATGGGGGCTGTAAGATGAAATTAAAGCTGAGAAAGCAAATGACAGATTTAACCAACTATTCGTTCGTAAATAGAGCGACTAAAGAGTGATGCATTTTGCCTGAAGTCTTCTTGCACTTACCTAAGAATAAAAAGGAATTTACAAAAGATGTAGATTTTACTGAGAAAAGGAAATCTAAATCATGTAAATATGCTATTTAAATTAAGATTCACTGTAAAGCAAAGGGTACACATCTACATAAGATGTAACTTGCGATGCGAAGAGGAAAGCGAATATATTAAATATCTTTTATCAAAGCGTATTCACGGGCGATAGTTCCAGAGATACCCTTCCGGAGATTAATACGCTCTCGTCAATGGAAAGTATATGCTTTACTGAAGATGGAATTGCAAAACTCTTACGTAATATTAAGCCAAACAAATCGCCAGGTCCAGAGGGTATTCCGGCTAGAGTATTGAAAGAAATGGCAGAAAGCGTCGCCCCTTATCTCAAAATTATATTTACCAAGTCCATGCGCGAAGGTAGAGTCCCAGTAGATTGGAAGTCAGCGAATGTTACGCCCGTTTATAAAAGTGGATTGAGGGAGAACCCAGGAAATTATAGGCCTATCTCATTAACTTCACTCTCCGGAAAAGTAATGGAGCACGTCGTTGTTAGCTCACTTATGAAGTTCTTAGATAGCAATCGTTTCCTCAGTAAGAACCAACACGGATTTAGAAAGAACCGATCATGCGAAACCCAACTAGCTCTATTCGTCCACGATATCTTNAATATTCTCTCGGGAAAATGAAACTTTCCCAGAAATTAATTCTGGTATATTTAAAATAAAGTCGTACATGTTATGCACAGAGGTTCATTTGTTTCTTCCGACATGTATTGGTATCAGGGATGGGGGTCCTGCGGCAGCCACTTCCATACTTAATAAACGTCAGTTTCCTTAAAAAGAACATTGTAAAGGTATAAAATTTTGCTATTCACTGAAATTGACCTGCACAGTTATATTTATAAATATGATTCTTTATAATTGTTCAAATTATTATCATCTTGATATTAAAACTACACACATAGATTGATTAATAGAAAGCAAAACCACTCTCAGATTGATCCACTCTTATATGTTTGCGATCGACTAATTCATATAAATTATTATTCGAAAACAAAAATATCACAAATACGTGCCATTTTTATAATTGCTTAAATACTAATGATCGAATATATATCCACTCTTAGTATTAGTGGAAACACTTTCTCGGATTCATCTACACAGAGACCATCATTTGGTTCTGAAATTAGTGAAGAGACCACTCGAAGGCATCCGCGCCTCGCAAAAACCTCGGAATAATGCCATGCGCCCCCAAAACCTTAGTGCCCTGGGCAACCGCCAGTGTCTCCGGCCGGTTACTAATAAGGTTCTCCCAGTCTACGCATACAATAAATCTGAGCAGTTTCTTTACATTAAGTAAAATTTCAAAAAAGTGGTAATTACAAGTGATACTTATTGCGAGTCCAAAAGACCTATTCAAACAAATTGTCTGTCCGTTTGTCTGACTGTCATCGCATCACATGGAAACCACCTAAACGATTTTGATGAAATTTGTCAGGGGGACAATGTTTGTCCTGAGCTGACACAAAAGCTACTTTTCATCCCGAGATCTTACATCTTTAGATGGTCAAATGGACCATTATGTTTATGTCGTCATAAGCGGAGGTAAAAGAGAAAGGGGAAAGTAGGGGAGGGGACATTTCATTTTTCCCTAAAGATCTATAGCTAAACGTTTTCCGACTTTCAACACTGGCACATCTCTTCCCCACGCAGATTATAGGCTACTTTTTCCTTTTAGTCCTCGGCTCGATCCTAGACGAGGAAAATGTTTCCTTATTTTGTTAATTAGGGCGAGAACCGGGAATCAAACCGGGAACCACTTTCACCAAAAGCAAACGCGCTACCCGTTTGGTTATCTCCCCTTAAATACATATACCTACTTGCGTCTGTATAGTTTTTGCATTTTATACGTTTGTAATACAAAAACTGTGCTAAGAGTAGAGAAATGAGATTATCTTTCATTTAAACAAATATATTGTAGAATTTCTTGCTCTATCTTTATCGTTTGAAATGAACGGGCAGTTCTACTAGTATTTGTACATCACGAGTTTTATTTTCATACTGGATTATCTACCGTTTATTCTTTAATTTTTTTCTGCCGCATTCTCCGAGGCTCAGTGAAGAAAACAATGAGTTAATTACGCAAATTGAGTGACGAGGGATTAGTTGCTTACATTGAGATCATTTGCTATTATTACTTGATTGTCTCATCAGACGCGTGCTCTCATTCGAAGTTAGCACACGTATTGTGCACTTGCTGTACGCATTAGGGCAGTTGGGTTTGGGTTTCTTTAGTTTGGAATTGCCAAAGTGCTTTTCTTTGGATTTCTTTTTATTCTATTTCCGTTTCCGCTTGTGGTCTTCGCTTCATTTTATCTCTTATGTTCATCAGTCATTTACACATTCACTCTCACATTACTTTATAGTGCACTCAAAGTTTGAATTTTCCTTCGTTTTATTCGTTTCGTTGTTCCATTTTCCATTTTTGTAGCCGGTGGTAAATATAAGTAAGTAAATATATAAGTAAGCTGAATTCCCTGTTGATTCTCAACGGAGTGTTAATTAATTGCATACCGCTATTGATCGGAGAAATGTTTCGTATGTGTAAGTAGGGGGCAAATACCAGGCAATTCTAGTATCAAAATCATTAAACCAAATACATTCATATATGATTAATTGAACAATGCCAATTCAACTCAATATTCAGTCTGTTAAATGAACAACTTCTTCAATCAATACAGAATTCTTTTAATAATGCTAAAATGTATTAGAAGATCACATCCAATTCAGGATGACCAGGACCATACATACTGAAATATTTTCCCATAAAAATTGAAATGATAAACAAAATTATTTATATCCCCTAACATTCAACTATACAACCTAGTACCAATATCAGTGTTTTCTCAAGCATATGCCTTAAAGTAGGAAATATTTCTCGCTTTTCCCTTTGGAGTAGGTATAAGTTAATTTTCTTCTACTCGTGCAAATATAATTGTCCATGTAAATAGCATGGAGTCTCAAAATTAATAGCATCTACATTCATTGACTGTCTAGTGATTTGTTGATTAATATTTAAAAAAAAAGCTTGTTGAAATGGAAACTAATCATTTTAATTTGAATGGAAGATCAGTAGGAATGAGAAAAAGTCTGGGAATGAACAGATTTTCTCCTTTTGAATACACTGCCATACTCAATATCATTTGAGTGCTACACCTTTACACACAGTCTAGTACATTTACATAGTTTTTATGGGGGTCAACATTTCTAATCAATGTGATTGGTACTCCAAATATAACGTAAAATTAGAAGTTGTGCAACTTATGATTATTCAATTTCAAGTTCTGAAATGTGAACTGGTAGATCAGTTGGGCTATATGAAATTTAGAAAATCCACTTGGTAAAGTAGTCTAAGCCGCAGCAATTTCTCTAAATGTGCAATGTTTGCAGAAACCATGAAGCATATACAAACTGTTACATTTTTAATGACTTAAATTGATCTCTTAAAAAGCCACTTGAGATTACCGCAATTACTTGTCATATTCGGAAGGACTTTCTTTTTCACAGCATCAAATGCTATGACCATATTACAGAAATTATATGAAAATGTCTATCAGTCCAGTATCTGGCTTAACCCTTAAATATCTAATAAGAAAGGCCAATTATTGTATCGAAAGTGACGCATCTGTGGCTTTGTTCATGAGAAAAGCTCTTGTTTTTTATGTCAATATCTTCAATTGTCTCTCAGATGTGATGCTTTCAGTTCATCAGACAGAGTCGACTTTGAAATAATGTTTCCCTTAAGTCACTCATCAAAGGTAAATTTTATTTATGGTCTTGAAGTGTCCTATCTATTGTTCGTAACTGCAAATGCTATAATCTCAGAATATTTCCTCGTCTTCATATAGTCTATCATTAATTCTTAGCATTCCAATATATTGGCCTAAATTCCCTGAGTATTTCTTTGGGAAAATGCATGGGATCAGATTCAACAATTGGCTTAGCCGTCAAGGTCAAGAAAATACACGAAAATTTCACAAATATTTCGTCTATTCTATCGAATTTCTCGAAATTTAGAATCGGAAGCTAAGTTAGATGGCCAAAATAATAATTTCCGTTCTTTAGGTGTGTATTTATATCGATTTCTGGTTAAGTGTTCTTTCTAATTTAACTTTTCGAAAGAAATAAACTCTGCAAGCGATAAAAATGAACTTTACGTGTATTTCCTACGGAAAAAATTAAAAATTTGGAGTTGAACCGGGGACAGTTATATAGTTAAAAAGTAGGCTATGTTCTGCGCAGGGAAGATATTTAACTATGTTTAAAGTTTAAAAGTCGTGCAACGTCTGTTTTTCGAGATTTGGAGGCACATACATCCATTTTTATTTATAAAGATTCTACAGCTGCCTATTACTTCCCCGTCGACCACTTCAGCTAGAAATCGCTTCGTAAGGAGCGATCGAATAAATCCGAATCATTCTCTTTTAATGCCACTAATATATATTGCTTTGATCAATAAAGTGCCAATGATGTAGAAAGTGCTTACTGGTTTAAAAAGAGATTATTTTTGTAATGACGACCATTAGAAAAAAGGTTATTATTATACTCTCCTAAATTGTTAAATAATTAATGGATCTGTTAGCTCATTGTAAATTCTCTTTGGTAATTGTCACTTTTTCGTGCAAATTGTGACGTTGGAGAGGATTGATAGATTGGTGACCATTGTCGTTTGTCTCTATTTCTTGTTTTTACTGAAACCAATCCTAGATAATCATGTTGCAAGGACCTAGCATTAGTCATTTCCCAATGCCTAATTTTGGTTGTGAATACGAGAAAAAAATTTACTACAACGAAGTCGGGTATCGTAATGAGAATATTTCGACGATCTCGCTAAATAAACACAAAGAAAACTCACAAAAATATTCCTCCCAAGGCCGAAAGACAGAAGTTAATTCTCTCAGAAATCATGAGGAACCAACTTCCTAAATCTTTCAACTAGGAGACGAGTATTGTGTCCATCAAAATGTATTATGGAAACCACAACCGATTTCGGGGGTAATGGAAGCTGTTCCATTTAATAAACGACCGATTTTCGAAGTATGGAACGGGAAAAACTCGTAAAAAATCTCCCCTCTCAAGGCCTTCGCTGAAGCGGAAATGCGCCGGCCTTCATTTGAGTCCTCCAGTACACTTAATAGTTCTCAATTGCTACTGCATGCTAGGAATCGATAGACCAGGAAACTGTTTTCTGTGATGCTCATTGCTAAGGATCTATATCATTTGCGTAGAGAGACGCACTAAAATGCATTGATATCCATACGAGCCACTTGCTGTCAATATCATCTTCAAGGCATAATTAATCATCTTCAAGGCATAATTAATACGAATGTCGAAACGATGCAATTGGGACTGCCATTGGAACTTAAATGTTCCAATATTAGCTAGTCCCAGAAGTACCCCATCTGACCTATAGATGGCGGTTATTGTTTGATAAAATTACTCTGGTCGAAAGTATTAACCTCACAAAGCTTGAAGTTCCACGACGCGATGTGGTATGACAGCCATCTATAATGAACCCTCTTAGTGAATATGGAAAAATTGGTCACCGTTATCGGATACAATACTTTCATTTTTCCCTTAAATTAGCTTAAACATTAAATACTACGCTAGACTGTCTCAGTGAAGAAAGTTTCCTTCAAATTCCCTTAAATTAATAAAATATCCATCATAAATCGGTCACAATTTATACGTTATATTACGTTAATGTCTCACAAATATTTAAGAAACAATTTCTTCATATTTTGATGAATTATTCATGAAAACGCATAATTTTCTACGAAGCATTCTTTCATTCAGTCTAACTTGTTGAACGGTTTTTTCTTGCTGTACATGGATCGAACTACTTTGGATGTGACCAATAAATATATATTTCGTTAAAATATGCGAAATCAGGATATGACAATCTTCTTTAACTGCATCTTGAATATTGGTACTCAATTCAGGTTTTTAACAAAACAAGTTCAATCCGGAAAGTGACAGTTCCCTCCTATTCCTTCTTACAGGCGAACTATTTTTACAGCATTAAAATTGTCAAACCGTCGTTACATTCACTTAATCGATAAGTCAGCGAAAGGATTGAAAATATTATCGCCTGCTCTCTGTTCTTTCGTTACCCTCATTTTACAAAAACCTACTTTTATTATAACAGTGATGTATTAAATCGAACTTTTATTGTACAACTTTAAACCTCTTTAACTTAACCAAATGACTAAGAAACCTAAACTTAATAATTATGAATAGGAAATTTCTAATACAATAATTGCTTAGTATGTACAGTTTTACAGAAAGATTGTAAAAGCAACCCTCTCATTCAAGATTGCTAACAAAGATATTTTTAATTAAATTCTCTGTGAATTAGTTCAACTCCTTACCGTTTTAAAAGAAAATGAACAGAATAAACGACTGGACTGGAATCGTTCCGTAATCAGTGATATTATCTTCAATACATGCAGATTTTTAACTTCGTCTACGGGGGTCGGATAGAAAGTTATGTCCAAGATATTTTTCCAACTAAAACCAATGCTAGCAATTAGAAATTCTAGGTTCCAATTCTTTGACATTATCCGCATGTTTGTGCATACTTTCAGTTTTTTTCTGCCGATAGTATAGCTGTAGGAAGCTTTCAAAGTTGAGTCTGACCGTGGTAAAAGTTACAGACAACGTGCTTTGATTGAATATCTGGGCGTGGAGAAAGGAGCAGTATGGAATATTCACAAACAGTTGTGCAAAGTCTATGAAACATCTGCAGTCAATAGGAGTACACATAGGTATGGAGGATGAGTGAATCAGAAGCCAGTCGAAAGTGAAAACCTGGGTCCATAAGCAGAGCGAGAACTGGTACCGACATGGCATACATGCACTAGTGAATCGCTGGAGGAAGGCAATAGAACTTGAAGGAGATTATGTGGAAAGTAGATTGAGTAGACAAAATTCTTTCATTCGTGAACATTTTATTTTCTTAGAATAAATAGTATTTGAGAGAAAGAATGTGGGGCGCTACTTTCTGATCGACCCTCGGAAGAGCGCAAAACCTTTTGTTGTTTTAAGCCTCAGCCAAGGTTTACCTGAAATCATAGTAATCTGAAAGAATTCCTTGTGAAGGCGATAAAAATATAATTAGCTACACTATGAATAATAAATTGTTAGCTTCCGTAAAGAAAGTCGATTAATTAAAGCAGTCAGCTTGGCTGGAGTGATAACCAATTGGCCGTGTCGTTGCAGCCGCGACAAATGCAACAGATTGCTTTCACATCCAAAAGGATCAATCTTTGACATTAAGCGAATCCTTTTATAGAGCGATTTCACCGTTGGGTCTTCAAGGACGCAGGAATTACCAGATGCGTTCTATTTATAGTGTCATTTCCGAAAAGAAAGGAAAGCCTTAATACATTGCATTGTACTGCTGTTCGTGATTTTTTGCGAAGCGCTTTCTAGAAAGTAAGACTTAACTGACATTCGATCCTCAAAATCAGATTTATGGTATAGATTTTAGCAAAATATTTCTGTATAGGAAGCTCCCGGATAGCCACGTGGGCAACGCGTTCGACTTCCGTGAAAGCGGTCTCTGGTTCGATTCCCGGTGGGGGCGAAATGAACAAAGCTGTCGAAGCACTTTTAACAATACTACTACTTCTATTTAGAAACATTTTTCCGCATAATTACACTCAGTTAACGCCTCATTCCGATACGTTTAGCCATTCGGCGATATAATTATAATTCTTAATATCATTCAAACATATATCGTTCATCTTCGCGCGGAAATTTTCGCTTTCAGATGAATTTCGAGGAGATTCTCTCACATCCGGCAGCTGCATTTCTGTAATGTCTCAATTCCGCCGGTAAATATTTCCGCTCATACCCGACGAATGCATTACCCATCAGTTTTATATCTTTCGCTCGAAATTGTTTTCCTTCGCGGAAGAATCCCTGGACGAAAAAAGAACGTTTCACAGCATTACGTGAGCCTGCTGAAATCTCGAATAGAAAGCCAATATAACAGGGAAGTATTTCGAATTAAAATGTACACTCCCTTAAACTCCTAAGGGATATCATTGACGAATGAGGTGAAGTATATTGAAACTTGTAATGAATTAGGAGGAGAAGAATGAATTGCGCGGGGGTGGAAGTGGTTATTTCCTTATTAGACGAACGCGCCTCCGACACTGTTTTGCCGAAACAGTTACGTACAATATCTCCGAGTAAATTGGTTCCGCTGGCGCCATATGGCAGAGATAAACATTTTGAGACGATGGCGGACATGCATTTCAGCGGCAAATGATTTCGGAGAAGCAAGTTCCAAGTGATTAAGAGTTGTTTTCTCCTTCCAATCTCGCCCTTTATATCGTGGAATCGCTTAGATGAATTCTGAATTAGCTCTGTCCCCGAACACAGACTAACTTAAGACAATCTATGAATCAATTATACGTATGTCAGGTTTAGAAACAAAGGAAGGGCGAGTTTTCAGTTGAAATCATGTTTAAGATTCCGGTAAATTCATAAGCAAAACAACTTCCAAGAACGAGTCATAAAACGTAATGTTTCCTATTGACCAACACAGTAGAGGTGGTTCGTCCTCTCATTCCGCCGCTTTTAGAGATCCGCAGTGAAATGCATAACTCCACCACTGAAACACATTACATGGGGCCTTTTGTCGTTCCGCGCGATAAACGCGCCAAGAAAAGAATTAAAATCTCGTTAAACTGGTTTGCGAAAGGGGACCGTCTCTTTTAAAGGGAAAAGACAGTGGGTTTCTGGAGAGAAAGAAAAAATTAAGAAATGAGCGGAGGACGAATTTATCGGAATATGATGACCGCCTTCGATGGGAGGAGAGCATCGCCCCCTAATGCACTCTTCGGGAGGGACCAGAAGATAATAAATAGCTTGCGGTTAGCAATTCTTTGATGGCGTCACTATGACCATTTCATTGTTCTTTGAGAGGAGAATTACCGTTTATCCATCTTGGATGGACTCACCTGTAAGGACGGGTCTCTCCGGACGCCGGCGACACTGGCAAATCCTCGCGGCTTCCTGGGAAAGGCTTTTCAGAGATAATCCACCCTCGCTTTTTAAACCCCTTGTATCGGCTTTCCTCCGGGGACCACCTCTTCAAGACCGTATCACACCGCCGTCTGCCCCTTTTCTCCTTCGATGCCCCGCCTCCGCCCCCACCGCGGGGGCGTGTAAGGGGGCGATCCACCCATCAACTCACTCCCGACTAAGGACACGGGACGCCGTCCGATGCATCGCAACCCTTTGGACGGAAATGCCTGCGAACGGTGCGGGGAATATTGCCGAGGTTCGATCTATCCTCCGAAATATTCCTACGCTGGCCTCATGAAGTACTCGAAAAACACCAAAAATTCACAGCCTGTCCCGACTAATCTCCACCGCAGTTTCTTCCGGTTTTCCACTGGTGGATCGCTTGATTCCTTCCGATTCGGTTTTTCCGCCGCAGCCGATTTCCCCGGCCGTCGACGGCACGGCTTAGAACCGCAAACTCGCCAGACACTGAGAGCGGGCTCCCCTTCGCCCCCACCACGGCCGCTGAAACTGCGTGCGCAGGTGCGACTGTTTGTCTTCCACCTCCCCCGCCTTCCCCCTTACATTTCTCCTCTCTTTGCAGTCCCGTTTTCTCATTCTGCCTATTATTTTTTTCCAATCCTCTATATATTCAGAAAACAACGTCTTCCAATCTTCCCTCTCCCTCCGCTACGACGCTATTGGCAGCACAATCGTCCGAATGGCGGGAAATAACTTTTGATCTGGCACGGATTCGAAAACATTCGATAGCAATACATTTCCTTCATTTCACGTTCCCTCCGAGAAAATCGTCCAGTTTTTTTAAGAGTGTAGCACAGGAGTGTGGTAATTACATTGCCTTTCATTCGTGAGTACAGGCGATGCGATCGCCTGTCTACAGTATGTTTTGACAAAGAAACGATGGAGAGATATGATCTTACGAAAATGCACTTTTCAAATTAAACCGCGGTGCTTCATGAATGAACCTCAGTACGAGATCATTGGCCCTTCATTCGCGATTGAGAAAATTAACTGATCGCGAAATATCTGCAGAAAAGATTTAATCTCTTTCTTTTGTTTTCACCGAAATCTCTTAAACTTGATAGCGTGAGCTAATTCGCCACAGCAAGATTTTCCCAAAGGATCGTCTGACTGCAAAACACGAGTGTTCTTCTCACAGAAGTCCACGATGTCAGAGCTCGAATATTTCGAGGCCACCAAAATACGAATTTCCATTTGAAGCATTTTTGGTGATCGAGACTTCGTAAAAACCCCAATCATTCGCATGGTTTGTGCGTTACATTTTTCACAATATCCAGACTATGGCATCAGTGGTAGCAAAGTGCTGTTTTGTTAACCAAAGATCTTTATCGATATAAATTTCTTAAGACTTTATTTTTCGAAAATTTTCAACGGTTTGGGACAAACAATATAAAATTTTCAAACTGCTTAATAACTAAGATCCCTGCGAAATGCATTGATACTTCCACCGAGTACATTTTGCCCAGCGCGTGCTTCCTGAGATTTTCGTAACAGTATTACTTTGCACCATTCTGATTGGGCCTTCCATCGTATGATCTTTAACTCAACTTCGGCTGGGAAAAATAAAAATTTACGTTAACTATAGCAGAATTAAACACTGTTTTATTCTGACTGGTATCGCATTCCGCATTGAAGGCAACGCCGAGAATGTCCTCTTCTTCGACGTCAGTTAAGTACACATGTGGCTTTAGTTATAACTCCCTTAAATCATCAAATAGAAGATCATATACTACTTAAAACTCGAAGTTGAACGTATAGAAAAAGCATTCCAACTACGTGTTTCTTCTTAAAATCTCCTTCAGAAAGATCTGAAAATAAATTGAATGGTGGAATAGGATGGGACATTTTATGACTCAGTAAAATGAGCTAACTCAACGAAAGAAAATGAACCCTGAAAAACTCTTACAAAGAAATACCTTTTCAGAATGTGGCAGAGGTCTGAGGATTTAGTTCTGTTCCAAGATCGCTATTTAGACATGCCTTCGCGAGGCAAAGGCACACTGCTTTACAAGAAACGGCCGTTTTTTGCGTCAAATGCGGAATTTTCCTCACTTCCTGAAACAAAGTCCCGTATTAAAATCAATTTGTTCTCAGTTTATTACTATAAAAGAAATGATACTCCTTTAGCTTGCCTTGCGAATATACTTGGAAGGATTAGTCGTATGAAATCAAAATTAGTACCAAAAGAAGGAAAACTGATTCCTATTATTGTCGTAGAATAAAGCTTTCGTTTCGAAGTTGCGAGAATTTAGATAAAATATACGAATATCATAGATATATAAAAAGCAAATGTCTGTCCGTCCCCGATTTAATTCATAAACGGCTTGACTTAGAGATCTGAAACAAACTCCATTGTGATTCTAAGATGCTGAAACCTACAGGAAAACTATTTTCATCTATGTAAAGGCCAGGGTTCGAAGCCAGGAGCCCATAATACGTTTCCATAAGATATGTACGCAAATTACGTTTTCATGATTTGCAGAGGTTGTCTCGTTTACAAAATTAAATTAGAAACAATGGTCCTGCGAAATTGAGAAAAGTGTCACAAGAAAGGAAAATGATCATAAAATCTTATTTTAGTCGTGAATCATTCATATAAATTCGAAATTGCGATAACTTTGATAAAATAGACGTAATTTTCGTAAATTTTTTCGGATATAAACAACCCATCCCTTTGACGACCAAGGCAATTGTTGAATATTGATTTCATGAGTTTTCCCGTATAAATGCACGGGGATAATCAGTTAGTATACTTTACCATAAGAAATGTACGTAATGCACAAAATTAAATTAGAAACAAGGGCCTACGAAATTGAGACAAGTGCCAAAACAAAGGAAAATGATTATAGATTCTTTTTTTAGTCATTAAATATTGATATAGATCCGAACTTTCGATGATATTGATAAAACACACGAAAATTACGTTAAATTGTTGGGAAATAAACAACCCATCCCTTTGACGACTAAGGCCATTGTTGAATGTTGATTTCATGAATTATCCCATACACGGGGATAATTAGTTCTTATAATTTTTATAAGAAATGTACGTTAAGTAGGCTTTCATCAGTTGAAAACAGTAGAATAAATATTATAAATTATTTATATGATAAGATATATATTATTTATTATGATTTTAGGGCAGAATTGTTCTGCGCTTAGGAGGACCAGATATATACGATAATAGATGTATTTTTAAACAAAATTAAGTCCCGTCATGCTTGACGGGGGCGTTTACTAGTTTTGTGATATTTCGAGGTTAAAAACAACCCGTCCCCCTGACGACCAATGCGATTGTTGTTTCAGAACTCATGCGTTTTCCAATATGAATACATTGTGAATTTAGGCCCATTTAGAAGCAATGGCAACAATTGTCTATATGAAGAAGCATTTTCACCATTACAGTCACGAACAGTTTGTAGTGATGAATCGCCGGGGCAACAAACATCCGTAGCAGCACAATGAATTAATGGACATGGATGTATAAATTCTGTCTAATAATTCGGACTTTTGGTATACTTTGCGATTAAATTGAAGGAAATCCCATTCAAATTCTTATTGGTGATTGAGGATTTCGAACTATAAGAACTTTGGATGCTGTTTATTCAATCTAAGACCCTGAAGATGCTCACTCGATGAGCGAAATGCCCCCCTCTTTCATAGCTTTGGAGTTTTTCCTGAATATGTAATATTGCTCTTAGTGGTACAGAATAGTTTATTTGATTAGATTGAAAATTTTAGTTTTGGATGACTAGTCCCATTAACTAAGACATGAGATGTTACCTTCTCTTATGTACAAATAGGTGTACCATATTTAATCAGACTACAATATAACGCAAAACAAACTGTGACGTCTTTTGGATTGTCAAAATAGAATTTATTAATCTCTTGAAATATTTCTACTTTGCATTTACATTAACTAAAAATATTGTTGAAAAATGGAAAAAATATTCAAATTTGAGTAGGATTTTTGTAAATACGCACTAGGAAGGGACGTAGGAAACCGATTACAAAGGCCATTCGATCTTAAAATGATACAAAACGAGAAAAAAGATTGTTAGTGACATAAATGGGATGAATCAGTCATTACAAATTTCTCTCTTGATAGATCACGGTAAAGTAATTGGGGAAGGCGTAAAAAAGACATAAGCAGGAAAGGGCATTTGACAGATGTCAGAGAGGGAAATGTGAAGAAAAGGAGATGGTTTTTAAAACAGGGCAAAAACGGATCGATTTCGCACCGGAGATAAGAGAACGACGAAAAATCCTTAGAAAACGAACGGAATGAAGATTAATGACGGCAGAAACACTGCGACTCTCGGACGGACATTTTCCACGGATACGGTGAAAATTCAAAACGAGGTCTCAAAGAATCAGTACTGTCGACTCATTTTCTCCTTTGTTCCATGCCTTTCAATCCTCATTCACAATTCATATATGCATTTTACAGCATTTAGGAATGTTTCATTTGTTTCGTATTTTGCTGTGAAAAATGTCGTGTGTTGGTGGAAAAATGATATACGAAAGACATAAGGAAGAAAAAGAAGAAATAAGGAAGAATTCTCTCTTTCTTCTCTTCAATTTGAGGGAGCATCAAAAGAAATGTGAGGATGGAATGAATTACTACTATAGGAGTATACAATAGTAGAATGAGGAAGATACGGAGAAAAAAAGAGATAGGATATTCACCTACGAGGGTCGGTCAGAAAGTAATGCCCCACATTTCTTGTATACAACTATATATTCTACAAATATGATATTTACACATATGAAAGAATGATGTTTTATGTATTCAATCTAATTTCCACATAATATCCTTCAAGTTCCATTGCCTTCCTCCAGCGATTCACTAGGGCAAGTATGCCATGTCGGTACCAGTTCTCGCTCTGCTTATGGACCCAGGTTTTCACTTTCAACAGCCTTCTGATTCACTCATCCTCCATACCTATGTGTACTCCTATTGACTGCAGATGTTTCATAGACTTTGCACAACTGTTTGTGAATATTCCATACTGCTCCTTTCTCCACGCCCAGATATTCAATCAAAGCACGTTGTCTGTAACTTTTACCACGGTCAGACTCAACTTTGAAAGCTTCCTACAGCTATACTATCGGCAGAAAAAAACTGAAAGTATGCACAAACATGCGGATAATGTCAAAGAATTGGAACCTAGAATTTCTAATTCTATTATTGGTTTTGGCTGAAAAAAAAATGTGGGACATTACTTACTTACTGGCCAACCCTTGTAAATGGCATATATGTGCTAATTGACATATGTAAATGCTTACAATTTAACTCAATTATGTTAATAATAATAATAAAGCGTCTTTATTTACGGGCGAGATTGATACAATTTAAGTCAATTATGTTACTAGCAAGGAAAAGCCTGTCATTAGAAATACTACTTGACCTTTATTGTGGATATTGTTATATATAATTAATGCAATACCCAACAGAGGTAAAGTTAAAGAACATCACATTTAATTGTTTATCTATTTTGAAATATTTCTTGAATTTTCTTTTAAAAATAATGCTTCTTTATATTGAGATTATGATACTTGTAAGAAATATCCATTTACTTTAAATCTCCCTCTGAAGTTAATGAAGAAATCACGAATGAGCTTTGTCATAAATGTTATCTTAAATTATAATACAGGGAAATTCAATTTTAAGGGAATTGGTTATTTTCTTGGCAACCTGAATTACCACTAATGAAGGTTTTGGGTCGATTAGATTTCATCAACTTTCTGTTGCGTTTCTCATTGAAACTAATCATCATCAGTCAGGAAAGAAAGATTTTTTCCAAGATATTTTTACAAACAGAAAATTAAAAATTAAAATAATTGCACTACTAATAATGAAACTTGCATAAAATGCATAATTGTACCATACAGTTAATGTTGGGTGTAACAATTACTTAACCAATCTACCCACCCGTAATTAGTTCTAAGAATTTGAATTTTCAGGAGTGACTAATGAATTCAGATAAAGTAAGCTAAGACTATTTTTAAATATATAAATATAATTACTTTCAGTTTTATCACCTTGTTTTACATGCCTCCATAGTCCTCAGGTTGTTGATTTTCTATCATTACCAATTCCACCTTTTCACGTTAATAAAATCCTAGAACATTATGAAATTCCTTAAGTACAGAATCACCTGACACTTTCATACTATCTTCAATATCTGCTGGAATTTCGATTGCATGGGCTTCCATGCTTCAATTCCTGCATGGAAGCGACTTGAGAGCACAAGCTGCTCAAGTCGCCTTTCAGTCCACCTGTGCTCAAAGCATGAAATGAAATCAAGTAATTGAAAATGGCTTTGAATCCCCAGAATAGTATCACTGTTTAACAAGAATAGAGCTGAACTTATTCATCGCTCCATTAAAACAGAATTTCAGTAAATTAACAGTCACAAAAACTAGCACTAATAGTTTTTTTCACACCTCAGGGATTCAGCCACATGGCTTCCTCGTTTCCCTTTCACTCATCCTTTGAGGAATTACCTCATAATACCACTTTGTGGGTTGGCTGTCTCAGTGGCAATACGTTGTTCTACTATATGGATGCCACTGCTCTTGATCACAAGAAAAGATTCCCTTAACAGTGTGGAAGTGATGGCAGTTCAGTGGTTAGAATATGGAAAGACTTGGGTTCAAGTCCCAGTCATATCACTATTTTTCACATCTGTTCTTCCATGGGATTCACGTGCACTACTCTTTTGTGCTATGTTATTCACCATTTCCTCATTTTAGCACTAGTATATCACTAAATATATTCATGTAATTCCAATATCCGTAACACATACTTCCTCAGATACTCTGAAAAAAACTGAACAAGATATAATATAATAAATTAATTTTTCTTATCATCTCATCTACTTTAGCTTGATTAAAAATCTCAAAGAAGTCCTCAGTCAAATAATAAATACTTTAAGAAAAGTACTTCAAGAAAGTTACATCAGTATTATTTCTACTATTATGATATGTGTGAATTCAAGATTTAGTATTAGTTCTCAAAAATTGATGGATAAATATAATTAATTGCAAGAAATTGTTTGAAATTGCAAAGTGGAAGTGAGTGTGTGTATGTCTATAATTACCTTATTATCCATCAGCATGTCACCAGTCTTGTTCAACCTTCATGCACAAAAGCTGATGGAAATGGCATTAAAAAAAGCAAGAGGAGTAAATGTTGGAGGAGCAAAAGTAAAAACCATTAAATATGCTGACAATCAAGCAATTGACAAGTTTAGAAATATTCAGATGAAACCTGTCCCATGACAGATCGATTCTGAAAATGATAAGAATTATCTATCATCACATCTTTTTAATAACAGGTGTGGAAAATAGCAACATGACTGGGACTTGAACCCAAGTCTCCCACTCTCCATTCTAACCACTCAACTAACATGCTGCATCCTTCTACACTGTTTGTCTTGCTAACAAAGCATTTCCCACACTAAGCTATTTCTCACACCTGTTATTTCTTGGGTTTCAGCTGCATGGCTCTTCCATGCTTAGTAATTTACCTTTCATTAATCATATCCTTTTAGTTTCCAAATTTTTTTGAATGTATTCACATCTCAATCAAGTTAACAAATCACAAATGGTTATTTTTCAAACACCTAAAATTTTACATATCAGCAAACATTTTTAAATGAAGACACAACTTCTCCAAATTTATGTCAAATTACAAGATTTTACAAAAAGCAAATTGTAGGTTACTAGTTCCAAATTAAATCAATCAAAACTATTTGATCAATTCATAGATAATCAATAATAATAAAGATAGAACACTTCTACTGTTACTACCAAAAATATTTATTCCACAACCATGGTTTCGACCCTTTGGGTCATCTTCAGACCGAATTAGTAGATTCTATTATGATCAATTCATTTTCATGCCCACCTCCCTGAGAATGATGACTATTTATTTCATGATGCAAATAGACATATTTGTTAGTCTTAAAACCACTTCAAATACTTCAATATCAATATAAAAGTCATCTCAAGTTATGGACAACTGATATACTTGTAAGTTTGAGTGAATGAAAAAAGAAAACTTGGCATCAATGAAAATTTTACTCTATACAGGTACAATATTGTTAAACAAAACTACTGAGGATGAGAACATGGTTCTCAAAATGCGTATCTAGTGCCCCTTGATACTTGTGTGCTTCCCTGCAATGTTGGACCATACCAAAGGCAGCAGAACCACACCAAAGATAAGTTTTCTTTTTATTACCTTTGCATCTGACAGCTTAAGGAGTTATTTTACTGTGAATATTATTCTAACAGCCCTGTCTCTTTCTCTCTTTCTTTCCATATGCAGGTACAGTTAGCAAAATATTAAATTACAGTTGTGATAAAATTAATTAGTGAGGAGGTGAAAATGTTTTGATATGATTAAGTAAAGAACAACTTCTGTTTATTATAGGTTCCTAATGAAACAGTTAAGTCAATATTAAATCATAGTATTAATAATATTGCATTTAAGTTCAATGAAAGAATAATATTATGAACAAGGTCAAACTTCTGGGGAGTAAAAAATGATGAATAATTTTTATGGCAAGCAATTTATATCACTAATATGATTTGTAATTCATATCTGCTGTTACATTAAAATCGAAAAAAATGAAAATTGCAAGGATAAGCCCAATGGTTCATCAACTCAGCAATATTGCAGCACTTCAACAAAAAGTAACTCCTCTTGATCACAGTGACTCCGTTTCACTTTCATCCACTGACAGAGTATTCCACACTCTATTACAGATGGGTGAAAAACACATAAAACATGTCAAGAATTCAAAAAATGCCATGTGTGTATATTTATAAATCACACTGTCATAGAAAGATTAACTTTATTAGCTCAATCAAGAAATTGATAACTTTATATCAATGCTCATAATATTTAAAAAACTAATTCGATGTAGAATAAATTTTCAATTTGAGCATTGCATTATTTCAAATAATTTAAATTCTGTACCATATGTACTGTATTCCTCAAGTCAATCAAACATACCGATAATATAATATCGATAAATTGATATTATTTTAACTGATTTGATGATATTTACAGAGTTCACAATTACCAGAAATAATTAACAAGCATGAATGTTATATATACATATTCTATTTAAAAATATATTAATTTTCTCTTCACTCCTGTTAAACAAAGTATGTTGAAATTGGATGTTACTAATATTGTCAAATACCCCATTTGAGTGAATTAAAGTTCAACTTAATTCACTGAATTTATTAATTAAAGAACTTCCATGAAGTTTAATGAAGAGATAATTGGTTTTTTGCCCCTTCTATGGGTGATATTATTATGATACAATTGAAATTAAGAATGGTAATATAAGATATGAATTGTAATGGTAAATAGTTCATGAATACCACATGTGTAGGATGAAATCTCCAAGGACTACACTTACAGGAATTAAATTTGATTTGCTCTTAAAAACAAAATAGTTTTCATTAATTTGTTTGTTGTTCTCAGAAGCTTTCATAACACTTCTTCATAATAAAAAAATTTCATAATTTGGCAGGAAATTTCATCAGCAAAAATATTATACATATTTATCACCCCATCATATAATATGGGGTTCCATAGGATTTACTTTACACAAGGAAATATAGATTTAACGTTCTCACTAAAAAGGTATTTCTGAAAAAATAAATTAAGTAAGAAGTTATGATTTTGGAATATTTTAATAGGCTAATAAAATTATTACCATTTCATATAAATTTCATTTAAGCTTAGTTGATCTCAATTTGTACAGTTAATTATGATTACTTAGTGTCTAGCATACAATAACACCTCCAGTAATCTCTCTTCCAACATACCATAACTTTTCTTATAGGATTTAAACTTTATTTAAGTGATACCAATTTGTATGGTTCCACAAATAATTGTTATCTCAAAATGAAATACAATATTTCATGGGACATCATATCTTGTGATAAAGATAAACACTTTTATGCTGCAAAAAGATAAGACAAAATTTCAAATTGTAACAACAGAGATATTTTAAACCTCTTAAAATATAAACAATTATATAATTGTCTATCAAAGATACAAACATATGTTCCGTTTACGAACACTAGGTAAAATAAGTGAAATACAGATTAATTTTATAGTCATTTGAAAATTGAGCTCAAATGACTTAAGAAAATAGGAGAAGATATTGACCAGAATAAGTGAAGACAGATATGACAGAGATTAGAAGGCTAATCAAATAGATATTTGTCCATCTTGCTCAAGGCGAGTGACTAATTGTAAAAACTTCCATCTCTCAAAGTGTACGAGTCAAGAATACTTCTCATAGAAATGGTCCACTCCAATATCTTCTTGTGGCACCCACTACACTTTCTGAAGCAACCACACCAACTTCTCCACTGCCATCCTCCCACCCTACATGTCTTGCAGCCCTGCTTCTCATCTTCACATCTCTTGGTTTTAGGACAGAGCGATGTTTTGGTGGTGGTGGAGGAAGTGGTCTGGAGGACCCTTGTGGAGGAGGAATTGGCCGTTGGAAGCTAAGGATGGACTTCTGACTGAGGCCAGTTACTTCAAGGAATCGCTCATAACTGTAGTGACCCTTAGCTGGTTCAACAGCAGCTTCACCACCTTTGGGAGTTATTGCATTCTGCAGAGCTGAAGGTGCAAGAGGCCGACCTTTGAGTCCATGATGACCACGAGGTGTTGTAGCCAGATCACCATTCAACGTATTCTCTTTCTATAAAAATAAATTACTTGACATTTATGAATTGCATTCAAATTCTGCTGTATAACTTGAGAATAAACTCTCAATTAAGACTTCCTGAAGTACAGGGTGTCCCAATAAGAATATCGTAGTTTTAAAACCCTGTATTTATTGAATTTTGCAAGTATATATAAAAACTGTTGTATTCACATGTTACCCACATTGTCTGTAAATGTTCTATGCTGCCCCCACAAGTAACTGAAACAATATAAATATGGTATTCAAATTCCTGCCAAACTTTCTCCAACATACTGGGATTGATGCTCTGAATGGCAGCTGCTATCTATATTTCATCCATAGTTGTAGACATTGGAGGTTAGAGCACTAATATTTTGATGTAACCCCAAAGGGAAAAAAAATCACATGGGGTGATATTTAGGATGCCAATGGTGGAATAACAAATTTCGATTCCCAGATCTTCCTATTTAACATTGGAGACAGATCTCATTTAGAAAATTGCAAACATAACTAATCAAAACAAAACACTGTTGACAGTAGCATCAAATTGAAACTAGATTAATTCCTCAATGCCCCACTAGGCTGCTCTGCAGTTCTCAAGTTTCCGACCAGGTAAGATCTAGTGACAAAGCTGTCACCAACTGACACCTTGCCTGCTCTGAGGATAATGACTCAGTCATCAGAGCAGCCTTGAGGATGATGACTGACAGTGAGTCAGTCATCAAAACGTTGGTGACAACTTTGTCACCAGGTCTTACCTGGTTGCATACCCAAGAATCCTTTTTACATAGTATCCACCAGGAAAGCTTAAGATCTTTACACTGTATATAATTTCTTGAAATCAGTATAATTTATTTTTAAATTTAATGGGAGAATACTTGGATGAAGAAATTGAGAGAGAGAAAAATTTTGCCACAGCCAGCTCTGTCCTCTAAGTTACCACGACAGAACAATCCCTCCTTCAATTTCTTGGGCTTCAATGTACCCTCTGCAGTACACAGACCCGGGTTCGATTCCCAGCAGCAGCAGACTTTTTCTCTCTCACTTTCTTCATCTAAATTCAAGCATGTGAGCCATGTGTTTCTCATCGCTTATTTAGGAGAATACTTAATGATCCATAGTTTATTACCATGCTACATATACAATCAAATCCCCTTCAAAACATTACTTTTGCATTAGGATAATACTTGGAGGAGTAAATTTGACACCTGTTACCCAAGATAACTAGACTACTTTTAGTTTGAATCATAAATATCAATAGCTTGTAAAACGTTTTAAGACATATTATTCTCAACATCCATTTTTTCTTAAATCATTAATTTTTTAATCGAATTGCTGATTGAATGCAAATTTGTTTTAATTCTTTGTTTTTTTCATTTACAACACTTAATGTCTTACATATCATACATTGATATACTTCTAAGTTTTAGAGGATGAAATAGGATGTAAATATTTATTTCTTATTTTAATTTCAGCTCATCATTCCCAGCGTTTATGAATGACTTTCAGAGAGTAAAAATGCTCGTTAGACATACATACAGTCCTCATATTATATCCCATCACTGCAATTTGGGCCTTCATATAACTTAAGGGGCATTTTTTAATGTATAACTATGTCCAACCTCCTTTACAATATTGAAACTTTGAGTAAAAGAAAAAATAATACCAACATTTAGATAATGAAGGTGAATAAAGTTCACTTCCTAACAGAAAACTTTAGTTCATGGCTCCTGACTTGGGGTCTTATCCACGGCATTGCAATAAGTGCTTTTAAGTTCCCTTATTTCTTACAAATGTTTAATTATGGGAAAGCATCTGGTTCGGATAAAGAATTGGTCTTTAGATCAAGGTTAATTCAGTACAGTTTTTGGGATACCGTATTTGCAGATTATTTCTTTAAGGTCATACTACCAGATTGTGGAAATAAAGTATTTTGGGTGTGCTTTGGTTTTGAATAGAATATATTGGTTATTTTATTTAGGTGGTAGAGTGAGGCATTATATTATGGTAATTGGATATCTCGGAAGTGATTCCATAACACCAACACTTAAGTTAAGACATGTAAGATATTGAACTCCTTAGCCATATGGGAAACAATTGAGGAACATTCACTACATAAGAAATGCCATCAAAACAATGTTAATGTCAAATGGCTTATTTTTCCTCCCAAAACCTAACAGAATTCCTGGTTCTATTAGGGACAGAGTCATGCTAGGGACAAAGTTATTCCTAAACTCTGGAGAAAGATGAGCTGAAATTTAAAGAGTAAAAAGTAAATGTTTACATCATATTTCATCCTCTAAAACTTAACTGGTTTATCAATGTAAGATATGTAAGGCATTCAGTGTTGTAAACTTCCATTAATTAAAACAAATTTGCCTTCAATCAACAATTCAATAAAAATTAATGATTTCAGAAGAAATGGATGTTGAGAGTAATATCTTAAGTGGTTTTAAAACTATCTATATTTTTGATGACCCTAATAGGAATTGCTGGTCCTATTAGGGTTGTCGAGAAGCTTATTACTCCTGGAGGAAAAACAAGTCTTTTGACATTAAGGTTGTTTTGATGGCATTTCTTATCTTGTGAGCATTCCATAATAGTTAGGCTGCATATGGAGTACAATATCTAACATATCTCAGCAGTGTTTCTCATTGTGACTGATTGAACCAACATTTAGGATAAATTGAAATACCACCTCCTTCAAAAGATGCATCCATGACAGTGTCACATCATCTCTTATGCAGGTTACAATTCTTTAATGTACAGTGACATATAAATTTTACCAAAAAATCATCTTCACAATGTCCTGAAATAACTTTAACTTCGAAATTTTCTTATCATATCATTAAATCTACCTGAATTGGATTGTCAAACTCAATTAAATTAACAAATCATAAAGAAAGTATCAAAAGTGATTTCACAATTACATGATGGCAATATTCATAAAATTTATGTGTTACTTCATCATAGTAATTGAAAGCTACTTTTTAATTTAAAGATTTCAATGTGAATCATTTCATTTAACATTCTGTTCTTTTTAATTTAAGAAAATGAAGCACAAGTGAATGTGAGTTTTCACAGAGAAATACCGTGAACAAAAGAGAAAAAATGATTGTGAATTTTTTTTCCATTTTTAAGTGATTTCAATATTACATTTGATTTAGTTGTTCTTAATTTCTTTTATCTGAAAATATTTATTTTTATATATGACACCAGTCTGCTAGTCAATTATTTGGTATCTTCCAGAGGAAAATTACTGACATTAACTAATTAATATTATCTCCATCAATATCCTTTGTATTGTTCAGGAAATAATTTTATTTGAGGTCACTTTAAATTACCTCCCCTTCATACGTACCAGGTAAGCTGCGCTCGAGCCGTTGAGTGTCCCTGAAGACTCCCTCACTCCTTCCGGTCCTCTGGGCGTCGGACAAAGCAGATCCGGCAGCAAAAACTGGAGCGGATACATCACGGTCGCTTGGTGTTTGTTTACCGGCGGGTGCTTTCTTGGGGGCTTCAGCAGGGCCGTACGCGGAGGTGGCGTCGAAGGATTAAATTGTCCCCTATCGGGTAACACTGGGGGAGGGGTAGAAGCAGGTGGAGGCGTTGAGGGAGGCTGGTCGTCCATTTCTGTCTTCTGCCCCTCCGAATGCTCGGACGTAGCCTCCTCCAGCACGAACTCCTCGAAGTGGACGTTGAGGCCCCACCCACCTCCGGCTTTGTCACTCCTGCCCGCCTCCTCCATCGCACTCCATTGATCCCGGAAGCGGCTGTCTTCGGCCGTCTTGCTAAGGACCTCAGAGGCCTCCTGCGAGAAAGTCATCTGTTGAGCATTCCTGTCGCTTTGTAACAAACGTCGGTGTCACGGTCGGAATCCTTTCTATTGGAATGGAATGTATTAAAAGGGCGTAGGCGTGAAGGTTGTCATTAAGGAAAGGTCAATTTGGTTAGTTTGCGGATGTGAGTTACGTGGGAAGTGAATGAACGGCGCGAACTATTTCTTTCTTGAGGATGTGGCATCTAGAACATTCGCGGATATAGAGAGCGGAAGTAGGATCTAGAGGACAACTTTGGGCGCCTGAAAGAATGAGGGCTCGACCAAATTTTTCCAGAAAATATGTTTTTAAAAGAGTGAAATTTTTTTTTCAACTTAAAGACAAGAAAAAAAAATAGAAAAATAACATGAAATTATAGAAGATATTTTACTCAGAGTAAATTGAGAACTGAATTAATCCCGCAGAGAATAGCTCTGTTCTTCTTTTAGTTCCATTTCCAGTAATGGACGGCTCGAAATTCATGGCCAAAAAAAAAATTATGGGAAATAATGAAATTACCTAAATTCGAAGTAAAATATCAGAGATTAGGACGTCATTCAATAAATATTAGTACTCAATTTTACTGTTCTATAGCGTGCTATTTAAAAAAAAATTCGTTTGTGTAGATAAATCAGACATGAAAGTTTTATAGCATGAAATCTTTCCCAGGAATCATAATGCTACCTTCATACCTTCCGTAGTTGAGAGCTTTGCTTAACTGGTATAACTGGTCATTCCATATCCACTGAATTTTTTAAGGATTAAATAGAAGATGATAAATTTACGGAGAACTCATTCCGCACAAAAGTAATCCGTGGAAATTTAATTAATTCCTCTTTTTAGATAAAAATTCCTTAAAGTTACGGCCGCTACAGCTGATTAAATTTTCGAGGATTTTTTTTGCCCTGGCATCCATTCCATTTAATACTTTCTAATTATAATTAGTCCAATACAATTTCAGAATTATAAAATAAAAAACTAGTACTTAAATGTCACCATAAATCAGATTTTAAATTCAGAAAATAGATTCATATTTATTTATATATAAAGTAAATTAAACTGGAGACTTTAATGCCTGAGCCTCACCGATGGAAAATTTATAACGGGGATTTCGAGTGTCAGAATTGTCTATTTCTCCCACTCAATTCCGGCCACCGCCATCAAAAATTGCAGAGAAATACATTTCAGAATGCCACCCTATTGACTATCCAGATACCAGCACGATGCTAATAAATATTCATTAAAGTATCGGATTGAAAAAAGGCGCATGAAATATTAACGGCATAATTGCGGTTGGCGTTCCTCTGGTGAAAAAGCAGCTCCCCGCCGCACCTCCCACTGCCCGATAGACTTCTCCCGCACCGGGAAATATTTGGGACGTGACCCATTTGCCTTCCGACTGACCAACTCTCGTACACACACTCTCGAAGATGAATTAAAACCTCTCACCCAATCTCTAAGGAATTCGGAGGATCACGGATGCTGCGCAAACAGTTCCAGATTCGTGGTTGGGTTCTACTAAAGAAATAACTACTAACGTTCTATTAACACGTTCACTGCGGATACCTCCATTTCCAATGCATTTATCACTCCCACGGTGGAGTTATCCGCAATGAACGTGTTAATCAAACGTAATGCCTTATAGCTTTTCGTTACGTTAAGCAGTTCCTCTTTCGACGGCAAGTTTACAAGGAGAACTGGGCAGATGTCAGCTGATCGGATCCCCGATCGAGATTAAGGGAGATTATAATTAAGGTTAAGTTTGAATCAAATGTGCTCCGCATCGAGACATCATAGTCATAGGAAAATCTACGTTTGTTATGTAATCACTTCTTTGGTAAATCGCAAACATTTGAGATGTAAACTAGATAAAAGTTCGACTCACGAGTATATCAACGCGTGCAAATGTAGAATTGGGAAATTTACGACCGAGAGGATATCTCATTCGATAATATAAGCTGCTTAGTGGTTATAGTTGAGTTTGACATTTTTAAAACTAACTTGGAAAATTACAAAAAACCTAGTTTCATCTTCTAAGGAGGAATCTTTACGATAGTTTGCGTTTTTATCGATGCAATATGTTTACCATTATACTACATAAAGCGACTTTTTAAAATGTTATAGTCACATTGGTATTGTTAAAAAGAATTTATAATTCTTAAAAGACTTTCTTTGACGGCATTGAATCTTTTTGATTCCATGGACCACGTTTTAAGATGATGACCATGACTTCATTTATGCCAAAATAAAAAAGGTCGATAAAACCGGTTGCATTCAAGTTTAAGATTTCCTTACAAGGAAATCAGAAATCGCATATCAAATCAACCTTAAAGATTCAGCATTGATTCTGTTATCGGGAATGAAACGTTACTGATATTCTACAACCGTTCTTCATAATTTAACATATTTGAGTGAAATCTTAATTTTCTGTTACTTAGCGAAGTAGATGTAATACCAAAGAGTTTATAATAGACACTTATTGTCAGATGTATAAAGGAAGTCTTGAAAACAATACTTTACGCGCGTCACGATGTTGAATACAAGATTATGCCAATTTCCTATAGTGCTGGTCAGAGATTTGGCCTTTAAACAGGAATAATCAACGACAAAATACGTACATTTTAACTCTCACTACACATGCCTATCATTACCAGAGGTTTAAGTTTTTTATGAGAGGCTATATCACGCAGATCGTAATTAATAGTTTGGAGACACTATAGTAAGAGAAAATATAGTTCTAGACGATATTCTTTTCCTTCTAGAAACGAAGACATCTGTCGTAGCACAAACAGTTTATTTACGGAGTCCTTTCTGATTTGAATTGTCACTTTGCCCTGAGACAGGCGACAGCTCCGGCTTTATGTTGTCGTCTTCTTTATCTAGATGTCCGACCAATTATGGCGCTCGCATCAGTAAATCGTCAGTGGTCTACAGTCGATAGAACGCGGCGCCGAAAAAGTGGGAACAAAAAAGTATAAAAAATAATGATTTGGGCAACTTACCTGAGGATCCGTGATGGGAATGGTCAGCCTGGGACGGGGTCGCGGAGGTAGGGGCGGTTTGACCCTCTCTGCCCCCTCCTTAGCCTTCTCGTCCGCCACTCCCATCTCTTGTTTCTCGGGGCTTTTGGTCCTCTCCTCCCCCTCTGCAGGGACCCTCTTCCCCTCCCCCTCTGCAGGGACCGACTTCACCTCCCCCTCTGCAGGGACCCTCTTCCCCTCTCCCTCTGCAGGGACCGACTTCCCCTTCCCCTCTGCAGGGACCGACTTCCCCTCCCCCTCTGCAGGGACCCTCTTCCCCTCCTCTCCTGCGCCAGCCCTCATCTCCTCCTCCCTTTTCCACCAAGCGGCTCCTAGCTGGCTCTTCAACACATCCCTCAAGATGCTCGCCGGTCTGATACCTCTACTAGCTCCCGCACCCCAATCCAGCTCTATGGATTTTCTTCTGCTGCTTTCCTCCCAACGGAGTCCAGAAGCTGCGCCGGCTGCTTTTAGTACAGCTATCTCTGCTTTTTGGGCTCGCACCACTCCCTTTTCGGGGAAAAGACATTCGAACGTGTATCAGACGCCTCATAAGAAAAATGAGTCCAATCGAAGAGTTTGATTTAAAACTTTTTTATGTTAATCTGAAATGTGGTAGAAATTATCAATTGATACAGAAATCGACAAAGAAGAAAATATATTATAGTGAATAGCTCGGCTCAGACAAAGGGATCCGGAGAAGTCTGTCTACTATGGAAAGGAAAGCCGCTCATTTGTGGGAGGACGGATGACAAGCGATGACACAATCCGAACTATTGAGAAGGTGTGCTTGTGATTGACTTACGGTAAGGTCCAAAAAATTTAAGCACCCGTTCGATTTCTTTTCGGTTGTGGATCGTAAGCTGGGATGCAAAGTGTTTCGAGTGCAGCTGTCGTTCCGTACCCGTCCATAAACAAATTATGTCGTCGACATACCTGTATCAATACATTATATTTCTGACGCCTTTGTGGTCCGAATTGAAAAGTTTATTTTCAATCTTGTTCATAATTATTTCCCCTAATAGCGGTGAAAGCGGGGAACCCATAGTTAACTCTTTATTCTGCTGGTAGAAGTTGCCATTGAAAAGGAAATACTTCTGTTCTAAGCAAATCTGCACTAATCGCGATATCTCTCTAACTAAAGGCGTGGGGATGTCCGCTGCCAGCAGGAGGTCCGAGGTTTCGGCAGGGGACTGGGTCTGATGCTGGTGAAAAGATCACAGACAATGAATGACACCAATTTTGCGGAATGAGGCACTTTCAAATTCCTGACTTTTTTCCACAAACTCTAATGAGTTCTTAACAGTATGCAAAAATTTAACTGGCAACATTTCACACAAAATGGAGATGAGTTTTGACGCTAGTTTGACAGCGGGTGCCCTATGCTGGAGACAACGGGCCTCATGGGATAGTTATCCTTATGATACCCAGGTCGTGAGTATAGGGTGGTATTGTATAAATTAAAGTGTTAGTTCCACCATCTCATTTCATTCTGTTGCGGCATACCACACAGTAAAGCCCGTAACCTCAACTTAATCCTTTTCTTCAGCTAGTATTCTCTACTCTCCAATCACGTTTGCTTCTTCCAAGTGCATACAATCCCTTAGCCATAATTCCGCAGAAGGACTTCAACATTCCCCTCAACTTCCTAATGAGAGGTTAATAATAAGAAGCTCATCCACAGATGAGCTTCTTTTCTTAAATTTTATACGGATAACTTACTGAAATCTTAAGTTCTTGTAAATCATTTTATTATCCGCATTTTCAGAGGCGAAGAACTTCTTTTAGAAACCCACCAACTCACCTACTGATTTACCGATGGAACTTTTCATATTTTTTAATATCTCAATATTTTGCTCACAAATTCACAAGGAACGACAGTTATAATTTTAACCGCAAGAAGTTGAGAGCCTCAACTTTCAGGTGTTCATTATCTAAGTTCGATATTCGCATAAAATCTCTGATTAATATTCAAAATGTTATGAGTTGTTTATAAGAACAACAAACTGTATTAATACTCGTGCATCATCAAATGTACCGCTTTGCCTCAAGTTAATATTTCCTCATATGATTTAATTAAAGTAAAATTATTTGATAGGTATTAATAAATAAATGAAATTATTTATTGGTATTATTATTTACAAATGTTTCAAATGTTCAAGTGTTTGCAGGCAGAAGACAAAAAACTGCAAAACATTCGTTTTTTATTATTTCGTCCTACAATTCTCGTATTTCATTGATCTGTTCACATTTACAGGTTAACACAAATAATGAAGAACGTATCAACTACACTAAATGAAAGCATGTGTATCGCGTGGTAGGGATTGGGGTGCAGAACTGATGGTGCGATAATAATGTAGGAATAGGAAACACGAATAACTTGGGCTAAATAATAAGCGCAGCATCATTTAGATTTAGATTTAGAAACTTACCCCGCGAACCGCCAAATGGCGTGTGGCAGGGGGTGTGTCAACACCAGATATTCGTACCTAATCTATCCTGTTGGCTTCTCTAATACTACGTGGAAAGAACGACCAAAAATAACTATCCGTTTTTGCGATTATTTCTCTGTAACGCTTGGTCGATGCCTCTCGAAGGTCGCGTTCTTCCTGTACCGGAATTACAATGTCCTCGACTTCCTCTGAAAATTCTGCGCAGACGAGTTTTTCGAAAAGTTTCTGTCGGTAATCAGATCTTCAAATCATCTTTTGAGTATACCGTTGAAATGCTCACCTCGAGTCGCTCCATCGTAGAGCGGATCCTCGACTGCTCCCTCCTGAGACCGGCCTCGAAGGCCAGAAGGGCCCTCACCAGAGCGGCCAGTCGAGCGTCTGCATCCGCCCTGGAGGCCCCAAGGGCCGCTTCGGAGGCCCTCAGCTTTGAGGCGAGGGCAGAGGCGACTTGGCGGAGGCGTACGTTGTGGAGGCGGAGGAGTTTGGCCTCCTCCTCGGCTTTCCTGCCGCAGTCGCAACCCGGCCTCCCCTCCTCGCCCTTCCTCCCTACGTCCTCCTTCTTCCTCTTCGCTTCCTCCATCTGCATCGCTTCCTCGCTCCTCATCACCGCCTCCCTCTTCCTTCTCATTCCCTCCACATCTTCCGGACGCTCTCTCTTCGGAGACGACAGCATTTCCGACACTGGACTTGAGTGTGGGCTATTTCCGCCGGATTGATACCCTTGGTTCACCACCCCTTTCAAAGGGGGCATTGGGGTGACCCTTGCGCGAGGCCAAGGACCCTCGGGTTTGCGACTCACCGGAGGTTTCTTGGACGGCACGGGTGGTGCAGGGGTGCTTCCCCACGGCTGAATAGGAAGAACCTGAAAGCACATAGTAGATGTTTAGAGATTTTATCATCGGGTGAATGAATGCAATATTTCTGTGTATTTACAATTACCATGCGGTTCTCAAAAAAATTACGATCTTTGGTACAGTCAAAAGTTTCAAATTACGATGTGAAGCTCTTTCTGCATAAAAATCTAAACAAACAACTTAGAAATTTGAGACTGATATAACCAAAATACTAATTCATTGACTTTTAAAACATAGATGGCGCTAAATTACCTATTTGCTGAATTTAGGCAACGATTATTAATCCCATGTAAAGATAAAAGAATAAAACTCGAAAGTAGTTGTTAATGATATTTATGCCATTACATATACCTCAAATTTGCGTTTATTCCCATGTACGATCGCCGTATCGAGGTCAGGAGATGAGAATTATCTGAAAGAATTAAACCTTAAGCGACCTCTTACCGACGTAACACTTTAACTTCGAAATTTCGTCTCCATCTTCGCTCGCGTTTCGAATTCCACACTCTAATTAGGTCAATAACTTCGTGGCAATGGGAGGTTCTCGACAGGCAGTTGCCTCGAGTCTTGCCAGAATTTCAACCACAATTCGTAGAATAGTAATTTCGGAGCTTGATCCGCAAGCCAGACGAGAGCCCTAACAGCCTTGTTTTACGTCGTTACAAGAATGAAAATTCATTGGGGGAGAAAACTGATTAACTTCGATGTAATTGGCCTGAATTCACTTTCAGTAAATCGATAGGAAGTTTACACAGCAACTAGAATAACCGATCTATCTAACAGCAATCTAATACTCTGCTATAGCCAAGTATTTATATAANGGGAATGAAAAGGTGGATGCAGCTGCCAAGGAGGCCTTAAATGACCCCATGACAAACTGTGCCCCTATTCCAAGTGACGATCTGCGGGCATATCTTCGAAAAGTGGTTCTGGAGTAATGGACAGAATCATGGAGAAACGTTAGGTGCAACAAACTAAGAGCCATCAAATCAGTGACATCAGCATGGGCCTCCTCATTCAGGAGCAGTCGAGTAGAGGAGGTGGCTATCACACGCCTGCGGATTGGACACTGTGCCCTGACCCACTCTTACCTTTTCTCTGAGGAGAAAAGACCGCCCCGCTGTGACGAATGCAACTGCTTGCTTAGCATCCAACACCTCCTAGT
>KZ309275.1:164689-192982 GCA_000376725.2 Ladona fulva | reverse complement strand
AATATTCTTGATACGCTCAGGGAAGTTAATTAGGAATAGATCGAGTATGTTCTCACCCCTAGTTGGAGATTTTACTGTTTGGCTTAATGCGTTTTTTTGAAGCATATTTAGTAACGTTCTACACGAATCGGAGTCCCGGGCCCTTTTCTTTATGCAATTATTTTCCCAGTCTATATCCGGAAGATTAAAATCACCCCCTATGATCGTTATACTTTGATTATTCTTACTAGTATAGAAATTTACTTCATCGCTAAGATCTCGCAAAACCTGTCGTGGGGAGTTTGGTGGACGGTAAAACGCGCATACGTTGATGTTAGCCTTATTTTTCTGACTTATGGTACACCAGACGCTTTCTATATCGCTGTCCTTCGAGACCTGCGCTTTACTCTGGAGAGAAGATTTAACCGCAATAAAGACTCCACCTCCTGTTGTTCCAAATCGGATACTTTATTTTTAACGCTTCTACAATTAAGCATCGCAATTGATATTTTACTTTCGCTTACAGTTATAATTGGGTTTATTGGCTCTCTTATGTATTACCACGCTCGTCCGCGGTGTCACCGTTATTCGCTCGCCCGAATATTTCGTTCCCAAATTGAACGTTCGGATTGAAGACGGGAGGAAGAAACCTTAACTGGACTCAAAAAATAGTAAAGCAGGGCCATCCTGCGTTACAACTGACAACGTTAGGCAATAGTTTTCTACCATCCACAAATAACATATTCGATAAAATGATGAATAAAATGAGAATGTCTACGCAGAGCCAAACCTGGATTAAGAATCTGCCATGCGTCCTTAACGACTCTAAAGCGCCGTCTACAATTAAGCCATTCCAAAATCCACTCATAACTTTATGATTATAAAGACGCCCTGACCATTTTATTTTCATATTTTCTTAACGAGGGAAGTGTTTTTATTTTCTTTCCAGACATGTTATTTTCCGATGAATTTCTTTCTATTCCGAGAATGTTATTTTCCGATGAATTTCTTTCTATTCTGAGAATGTTATCTCGCCAGATAAAATCCCTGTGGCCGTAGGGTAGATGATGTGGGCGTGACAAAACAGACCGTATATCTAAATATATACGGATAATTAATCAGCCCGAAAGTATCCTTTGAAAGGAATAACCAAGGTTTAGCAATAAGATCCATTACACAGCACCCCTTGCATAGATACCCTAAGAAGACTTGTTTACATTTTCGGGTCTTCGATCTATTTGAGATTCGTTCGGCAACTTCAAAAAGTCGTAATCTGCCTTTCCCGAGGCGGACCTCAACCTATTTCTACATCCGACTTCCGTCGCACATAAATCTGAATGCGATCCGAATTGGATTCCACAAGGTCCGATCCCGATTTCCTTTTGAAGAGCATGGCTAACGCCATTTGGGCTAGACACCCGGATCCAATAAGAAAGATCCCGGATATAAATAAGAAATAAGAATCGTGGGCAAGGAAGGCGAACCGTGGGGGAAATAATCCGAAAAAAGCGAAAATAACTTTCTGAAAAGCTTGGGCCACGTTTTCCCCCGTGTCCTCCGCAGAAACGCACTTCTTACGATAACCATTCCTTTCACGAATGAATGACGAAGTTATTCCGCACGCAACTCAACTCACTTCCATTTCTCTGCTATTTAGGAACATTCTTGTTCTCCCCGTTTCTTACTCATGCGACGACATGTGTGGAAAACGCCGAAAAGAAAACTTTTACTCGAAGGAAAAAGAAGAGAAAAAAAACCTCCTTTTTCTGCGAACGCTCTAAAAGTTGAACGACTTCATTTTGGTGGCGACGGCATCGTAATAACAGACTATTTCCAGCTGTGTGGAGCCGATAAAAGGATTACCACTAATGGGCCGCCTTCAAAGGGTAGAAAGATACGAGCGGAATCAGGGGAAAGGGAAAGAAGAAAAAGATGAAAGAGAGAAAAAATACTAGAAGGAAACTCGTATCGTAATACTAGAAGAACTCTACACAGTATTATGAATAATATTAACTGAATAGCTTACAGTTTTTAGTTACATCTTGTCAGCTTTCCGAGAATGTTGCCTTTGTCTATACCGTAAGTAACGCGGGAGATTTGGCTGTAGAATGATAAAAGGGTATATACTAAAAACTAATTCTTTTAAAGGATTAGCCACTAATTGTTGGAAAAATTTCCAATGATTTTTCCCAACACGTTTTCAATTTCTACCAGTTTCATGTATGTGTTGATATTTTGATATTTTTACGCATTGATGGTCGCAGCTATTTTTGTAGAAAATACGAAATGCGTATTCATTGAACGACGTCCACTTCACAAATTAACGCTGAAATGTATAAAGAAATCGATATTCAGCGAGTATAAAGGTAGTTTTAAGTATTTTATTCTTCACCTGTTTTAATTAAACGAAATGTTCAGACATTTCCACGAGTGATAACTATGTGAAAGGAGTATATAGAAGTGATTGCAACCTATAGACCGCACGACGTTGGAGTCTCGACGCACAGTGGGCTAGAATCGAAAAAAGCTGGCCAAAAATACGAAAACGCTTTTTTTGAGTACGGACTATGAACTTCGCATGAACGGACTTCGCATGAACAATCTTGAATAAATTCTACATACGACTATGGAGATCATTTACGTTGGATCCTACGCATTAAAATTATACAGGGGTCAAACTTGACCAAAATTTGCGAAAAATTCCGGACTTCGATTTTTCGTGAAAATCTTCAACTTCAAACCGCTGGTGAACCCAAACGAAGATAATCATCGGATAAAAATAATTCTATGTTATAAACATGTTCTTTCTCCTTCATAAGACGTAGCAATTATGATCACGCTTGAATATTTACATACTTTACGTAACAAAATGGCGGACCCTTATTTTAGAGCAAATCTTTACCTAAAGCGAGGAAAATAGTAGAAAGTGACATCGAGTGTCACGGGATAACTTATACCACGATGTTCTTTGAAGCATCCTGAAGAGGAATCTGAAATAAAACCTTGCGCATATTTGCGCCATCGATAAATAAACCAACTTTTCGAAAACGCTGCATAATGAAAGGGCTTAATCCGCGCGGCGGAGCACCGTCCTCCGTGAGGCTCACTTGCTTTAAGAGGAACTACGGACCAAAAAAATTTTAAATGGTAAATTTTGGGGTTTACACCCTAGGATGAACTTTTCTGCTGCCTTTTGAGAAAGAATTATGAGGTAAATAAAAATACGTTCACCTTCTTCTCAAAGCAAGACTAATTTTATTAATATTCCATTGCTTTCATCCAGCCTTAAGAATTGAGAATAATTTGAAATTTTACTTTCTAATAAACAATCTAAGGAATCGTCTCTGGGTTTAGACTGAACTTTCCTTATCTCTGAACCTCAACTATATTAAATAAGTCTACATCTGGCGTTATTTGGTGACTGCCTCAGTACTCCGTATACAAAGGTTCCGCAAAGGGCTCGTTCTATGACACTCAGCTACGCTTATTCCGGATTAACGGCTTCCTTCGCATTGCAATTTTGTGATTCTCAGTTAGAAGTATAGGAGTAGCTTCAGTTCTATTTGGACGGTGCAGAAGGACAGTGGTGTTTTGGGGCTCTTTCCGTAGCTTCTACCGTTCTTCAAAATACGAATTCTTCGAGAATTTGCTATCAGTATTCCCAGTTCCCCTAGATTCTGCAGACAGGACATTCAAACTGATTGTATTAGCTGAGTCTCGGGTGTTACATTTAACTCTGTGGTTCTGTAGCATGAAATGTAAATGTATCCGGCCATATAAAGAGTGAGGATTAATAGCCAATGCTAAGAGCCATTCAAGTACGGGCCAAGCCGTGGCTGGCTTCCACTCGGCCTCTCCTATTGCCTTCCCTTTCTCTTCAGAATCATAATGGCTTTATTGGAAAAAATGATTTAATTGATGGTATATAATACTGCATTTCGTGATTTTGTCTTACCAGAATTCATTTTGTCTGAAATGATCAACCAAGAGAGAATGACAGAAACAGGTATATCTCTGTGGTACTTATTAAAACAAAACACTCCATAAGAGTAACCGTTTCCTAAACCACAGCAAAACAGCTATGGTATCGTAGCATCCTTACATCATCAGGTCACAGTGATGTAGCGACGCTACGAAACCTTAGTCGTGTCTTATTGTGGTTTAGTAAACGGTTACTCTTATGGAGAGAGTAACATTTTTCAAGTAAGGCCTTTGAAACAAATTCCTTCTTTGAGAAAATATTGAACGACTAACCGTGAAAAGCTTAAACTCTAAGCTGAGAAAATAAACAATTCAGTGGTAAAGGAGTTTCCTCAGCTAAATCTAAGAGTCATGTTTCGCAAAATTTGTATAGTATTTAAATTTAAATATTTTACATACTATATACTGCTACTAATATTTATGTAAATATCTATTTTTAGAAATGGGTTAAAAATTCGGCTATACAAGAGTCAAGTTAAGTTTGCAATGAAGAGCGTGCTGATTGGAACCGCAAGACGAGATTTCGGGGCCTCAAATTGGACCTAAACAGAAGGCGAGCATTTGTCATGCCACCGTTTGAAGCTACTGGATGCATCTTCATCATTCATACTCCGAATCTTCCACAGTATTCGTGACCTAAACAGACATTGACTCCAAACATCACAAATATTTGTACACCTGTGTGCATCAAAAGATGACGAGATCAAGATGTTCAGAAGCTCAACAATGATGCTTCGGATTACAGCATCATTGAAAATGGAAATCAGGAAATTGTCTCGAATATCCAAACGTAAAGATTTTAAAAGAACCTTTTGCTACACCAAAAGAGTCTTATTTCCATAGAGAGGTAAATCCATCCATTATCTCCACAAAAACGTAGAGAAGTAAAGCAGAGAACGAGAGTGACGAGAAGCAAAAAGAAAAACCGTCCTTTTTTTGAAAATTCGAATCAGGCCAACGGAAGATTGTAAGGAGTGAAGTGGATGACGCGTGGGGATTCTGTTCGCGCCCAATGAATAACAAATGAAGAGAGGGAAGAAAGAGAGTGAAGAGAAAGAATCGGAGAGTGAAGGAGAGAGGAAATAAAAGAACTGATGAAACCGAATAGGAGAGGAAAGAGTTGTTGTAACTAAGTTTTATGTGAAAAGAGTCGAAGGAACGCCTACGGAGCGAAACTGATATTGAATTTAAGTCATACAAATAAAAGTTGCGCCGAATACGAAAAAGTTTGTTTCGTATGCGGAAAATAATATTCAATATGTAAGAGGCAGAATGCCTGAAACAGTAGAAATAAATTATATGAAAAGATGCATTTTCTTGGAACGAAAGATCTAAGATTTGGAAAGCGTGGAATAGAATTGGGAATAAACGGGGAAAATAAAGAAATAATTCTTAAAGATAAGATTAATATTTCCACGTAGAAAATAACCTCCTGCGGAAAAGTACATGTAAATAGAACCAAAGAAACTAGCAATAGAAAAAAATCCCAAGGACCACCAAAGAATGGACTTGAAAAAAGCCTGACGGGACCAGGAATCGAGCCCGAGTCTCCCAATTGCCGGTCGGGTGCTCTGTCCGTTGAGCTATCCCGGCATTCGGGATACTTTGTGGGCAAGGTTCAATAGTTGATAATAGTCTAAAAGTTCAAGAATGAATTCATCACTGTTTTACAGCTGTTAAAATTTTAATATTAGCTCAGAAATAAATATTAGAGAGATTGATACATTAATTCCTTTTCATTTACAGTATCAAGTAAATGAAAGTCATTAATTACCTAAAATCTTTCTCTCAAAATGAAACTTACAATATGATTTAATATTTCATTATACCAATTCGTCTTGGAAAGGTTTTCATTGGTCTTGACTTCGTCCGTCGATATAAAAATCGAAAATTTGTTCTTCTTGCAAACAAAAATCTCTCTCGCTTATTCTGATGAAAGAAAACAATATCTTAGTCATGGGCGATTTATATTCCTCTTTTTCTCACATCCCTGAAGTGAATGGCGGTTGTCAAGAAGAGAGGATATTCCGAGTTTCGCCGTCAGCAGTTTAAGGATTTTAAAAGGGTCTCAGGATGTCGAGGAATTTTCACAAATCTGTGAACTGCCAACTGACGCACAGTCAACATCATCTCGGAGTTATAAAAATCCCAAATCCGCTCCCATTTATAAAATGGAAGCGAACGTGGCACAAGTGGGTGAGAAAAAGTTGATCCTCTCTCGAAAAGTGTCCTCTCGTTGACGAGTGTAAACAGTAAATAAGAAATTGAAAACGGATTTCATCAGATTTGATTTAATCTTCTAACTTTATCGCTATACGCAGTCATATATATTAATTCAGTGTCTGGTGATATTTCACATTTTTATGCCGCTTCAATTATGAATACAACGTCTATATATCATTTCGCAGTTTCTCCATTTATTGCTTCAAATCAAGAGGATCGACAATAGTCAAGGATCAAAATCGCTCATCATCGCTAAATCAAGGATTTTACATTTACATCTATTTAAAAACCCTGCAAGCCGCCTTCCGGAGTGTGGTGTAAACACCAAGCAGTCGACTTGCTTCTTAACCTTGTTGTCGCGTATCATTCATAGAAAGAATTAGTTTTAGCCGGGGCTCCCGGATAGCCAAGTGGGCAACGCCTTCGACTTCAATGAAAGCGGTCCCGGGTTCGATGCCCAGTGGGGGCCAACGTGCGAAATGACCGAAGCTGTCGAAGCACTTTTAACAATACTACTACTCTTACTTTACGCTCATTGTCTGATCGGCAGAAATAGCAGAAGGTAGTTGCATAATACCGTTTACCTCATCCGAAAACGTATTTTCTCTGAATTTATCAAGCAATTGCAATCTAATCTCCTTTCTTTCGAGGATTCCCAACCTGCGTCCGAGAGCATTTTCTTAAAGCTTGCTTTTTTATCGTATCACTTGTTACATCGTATCGCCATGCGTGGCACTTTCTCAAGTTCGCGAGCACTCGTTTCATCCGCTGGATCCCACATACTCGCCGCATATTCAACATGGGTCCTGACTAAGGTGTAATAACATCGCTCTCTAACATTTTCATCGCATTTGCCTAAAGTGCGCTTTATAAAACAGAGCTTTTTATTCGCTTTACCTCTGATTTTGGAATGTAACTGCTCCAGTTTAAGTTATTTGTAAGAGTGATTCCGAGATATTCAACTAAGTCGACTACATTTAAATTCATTCCACTAATTTTATGACGTAGTTGGTTCCTTTCCAATAAGGATTAATAATATCTTCGTAAAGTACTAAGAAACGTTAATTTTTCACGTATGGAGTCGTTGACGAAACAAGCCGACTCAAATCGGACATCAGAGAGACGGAGTTTAGCAGTTTCGCGAGAAAAGCCTCTCGGCAGAAGCAGAAAGCATGTACACACGAGGAGAAATCCTTCCTTAATTGCCTTTATACTTAGCTCCGTTTGCTACGCTGTGCCTAAGGACCACTCCTGATTTTTTTCGCTCTCGAGAGAACGCAAACACATCCGTAAATGCAGCTCTGAAAAAAGGCTTCTTCAGCGACGCGCATTCCTTGAAATGATACACACAATGGAAGCGAAGAAAAAGTGGGTCAGGGAAATGGGAAGACGCATAATATTACCCGTTACGCTTTTCTCGCGAAATGATGAGCAGCTTCGAATCGATTCCCTTCTTTGAGTTATCATAAGGGATTCCAAAAAGCCAGTTAAAGGCTAAATCTGATAGAGAAAGATTCCAAAGATGAGTATGTTAAAGCAATTGCCTCCGAGTTTAATCTGAAACCTGAAATGAAGGTGACTTCGACCATAAGAGATTAAAGAAGTTTCATAGCACCAGCTTGTGGAAGTGGCGACTCGAAATTGAACATTTAAGAGGTTTGAATCCTCTCGAGTAATTATAATTATGTCTAAAACAGAAAATACAATCTTGAAAGATTAAAACCAAGCAGATTTGTATCAATTCCAACGTCTCACCAGAAGTAGAATTCATCGTCTGTCATTTTATTCAAAACCAAAGATATTTCGGAGGAGGGTGTGTTTTCAAGCTGAGATTCCCCTTTTTCGCATCGCAAGGCGAATGCCGCGATCAAATCACAACAAAGCAACGCATAAAACTGGAATATTTATCGTCCGTCGCAAATGGTAATGGAAATCCAAAATGCATTTAAGCATTATGATTCCGGTTTCGAACTGAACGAACATTCCAGTGCAAAAAGCTTTCCTTCCGACTTAAATCCCCAAAACGAAATCATTTTGCTCGCTTACACAAGTGGCATTCTATCACAGTTACCAAACTGATTCCATCTGAAACACCAATGCAGCTGATCTCTTCCCCAAAGAAAGATACCGAAGAGTTGGAATATTGCTAACGCGAGAAAATTGATGCAAAAGTTACGCGAAACTTATTGCCGAGTAAATGAATAAGTTTCTTGATGAATAACGTTTTAAGATTCGCAAATCGTACAAATCGTAACTTTTTCAAGAAATTGATTTTCCAAATATAAGTAGTAAAATTTCCGGAAACGTTTTTCTCTATAGTTTAAGAGATATTTTACGACTTTCGGAACCAAAAATTTTGAATGAGTTCCATCCCTTACTTCTAGCGATTATATCTTATTATTCTTTCACAAGCTGTTATCTCGTTTTGGAGTGACGTTGTTTTCTGAGTGCAGATTAGCAAATATATTGACATGCTGATAAATCCATTGGCTTTAAAACGAATAATGAAATTATATACTCGAAAATTCTCAAACCCGATTCCCTATTCTCTGTCCAACATCATGAAGACACAATGGATCTCTTATGGCCCCGTGCATTTCTTACGGGAGATCGGCGCGCGCTGTTGCCACTTTTGCATAAAAAAAAGACAGTTGGCAAAAATTAATTTCTAATACTTTTATCATACAGAAAAAGTACTTCCGCACAGCATGGTGCAATTTAATCGATGTTAAATAATATCGTAATCGAAGGAAAAATAGGAAAGTGATACTTTCGAGAAAATCGGGAATAAGTTGCGGTTTTCTTTGAACCGATATATTTAGGTCTACCTTTCAAGAGACACGGTCTTTCTTTGTATCACTATCTGTCTCATTTTATTCACATTCCACCAATGCTATTACTTCAGTTTTATTAATAGTTCAGTGGAAGATCAAAGAAAGAAGTAGGCGTACTATCGTGGTTTTCTGTTTCCTTTCAACTGTAATGAATGATGGATCGTCCAACTACAACTTACATGAAGTTTACCAAAAAGCTCTTTGAGATAGCGATAAAACTGCTGACATTATAATGACACCGTAGTATCGCCTCGGCAATTTCTTATTGTAACATTTGATTTTAAATGTCGATCGAAAAAAATTTAATTTTATTCTGTATTACACAGAAATTAAAAAGGCTCTAAAGAAATAAACTTATTCATATGCTCAATAATTTTTTTTTGAAATTTCACTCTAATCTCTTCCAAATGTGATAATGATTATGACATCATAGACCAGTAACAATCACATTCTTCAGAGTACCTTTGCTCCGATTAATTGTGCATGTTTGTAAGAAAATTTTTAATAGAAATTGGATAATCGACAAAGACGAGTCTATATTCCGTTTATTCTCCAGTCACTGAAGCAAATCCCAATCAGATAAGTGCAATCGTCACATATCTGAAGACGGATTTATTTACTGATTTCGTCGACTTTAGTAAAAAATAAGAACAATTTAAAGTTGCAAGTGATTTTTTTTTTCAAGTTATGAAATTTTAAACAGTTGTGAAGGCTAGTGCCCTGATTTCACACGCATTTATTATATTATGCACCAATTAAATCAAATGTTTGAAACTAATTCATTTCATTAATTAAATGCTCGATTGGTAGTTTAGTTCAATTGAGTGGCGATCGACCTGTTATTGCGGTAAGAAAATATTAGAGTTCAATTGGGATCATTAGTGCGCCCAAAGGAGACAAAATCTGAGAATTATCGATTAATGAGACAGCAAAGACTCTTGATTACGTCCTATCCTTTAATAAACCGAAAACAAAATAATTTTTCGTTTTCTGTTCATTAAAGAAGATGTTGTAAAAAAGCCATGTAACAGGGTTGCGTGGGTGAGACTCCCTTTTGTTACGCAGAAAAATACCGAAAAATTGTCACCGGCCGAAATAAAAATTGCTGTCCGATTTTCGGTGCTTTAGCTGCTTTTCAAATCCCTTCATCGCGGAGTCGATGGAGGGCGCCATAAGCCGCCTCCATATGGTGCCTTCGAGACCCGGAGGTAAGAGAAGATTTCGTCGCGCGTCTCTCCCTCCCACTGGAACCGTTACCTTCGTCTTCACGAGGCGGATTGTGTTATAGGGCAGTCAAAAGGAACTAGGTCAAATCGCGTTCGATGGACGAAGATGGCTCCTCTCGTGAAATGGAATCCGACCAAAGACGTTTGAGATGAAGTGGACACATTCCTCTGTACAAATACAATCCGCGAGGATGATTCGAAAGCCCTGGAATACATCATAAAAGGGTTCGGAGGTCAGATGGCGATGGGATTACGGAGAAGGGATTGAGGGCAGCCTCCGTAAGGGTCCACGCCTACGAGATCGGGTTAAAGTGATTAGGGAGGCGATGATAGGATTTATGGAACGGGGAAGGATGATAGTGGTATTTATGGAACGACTCGTCGTGGACGAGGGAAGTGTACAACCGACCCAAGTGAGAACAATGCTCGAAACATATTTATAGTGGCGAAAGACGGAGCGAAAGAAAAGCGAAAGAAGCAGCGAAAACAAGTGCATCCTCAAAAAAGTTAGAAGGATCGAAGGATCACTATGTGCCGATAAATGATTCTGTGGGATACGTGGTTCTGAATTTCCTGACTGTGTTTTCCGCTCTTAGTGCCTGCGTAAAATGTAAGCAGTGTGGGAATGACGTGACGTAAGTCTACCGAAAGGAAAGCAGTTTCAGATTTCATCAATAACTTTAAAACGTAAGCTCGGAAAACGGTGGTTTCTAGAAATAAAAGTCATCCTAAATATAAACTTCAAATAGTAAACAATAGTTAGTCATGGGGAGAAAAAATATCCAAAATAATTTTCTGTGCTTTCAGATATTTGCCAATAAAAATTGATGAATGTCATACATTGAATATGGTAAGGCGTAACCTCGTGGAAGGCCATAACTAATGAAATGATAAAAATCTTCACAGAATATTTTTAATAACGACTAGTTTCCCAAAATATTCTGTGCATGATTAAAAAGTTTTCATCATCTCATTAGTGATGAATATCATACTCAGATTTTTCATAACAGTAGAGCAAGTGAGCGATGTTTGGACTTCAATGAATTGCAATTCATGCCCGCCGGTTATCATCTCCTCTTGTCCATACGTCGGGAGCACTTATGAAGTAAATCAAACATTTATCTTTGCAATGCGTTTTCTGGGGAATGGATTAGTGGGAAAAACTAGATTCTGTGGAATAATGGAATTACACGGACCCATTTTCCAAAAAACCTATTATCTGATTGTGAATTGCAAAGAAAGTGCTTCTGATGCTGTTTGCAAACTGATTCTTCACCGAAGTGTGGAGGAAGAAAAAGAAAAGACGCTGGAGGCCAACTCATGGGAAGATTTAGAGGGATCGACAAAAGGACTGACTCTTTCGGGATACTGGGCATGGAGGAAACGAGGATTCAATTCTTTGCAGGGTGTGTCGATCGTCATTGGTAACTTTAGCGGTATTATAAAGTATTGGACATATAGGCTAGGTGCAGCTATTGTAAAGCGTGCGAACCTTGGACGGATAAAAAAGATTCAGAAGAATATCTCGAATGCTTTGATACGCACAAGGACAACTGTTCAGCAAATCTCCAAGGATCAGCGGGAAGTAGACGCTATTCGAGAAATTCTTGAACGCTCTGTACCAAGTTACGGAGTAAAATATTTAAATTAAATTGGCGACGGTGATTCCAGAACATACAAGGGAGTAGTGGATGCTTCTCCGTATGGTCCTTCCGTAGAAACCAACAAGAAAGAGTCAGGCAAACTGATTGGAAAATTGATGAACGAATTGACAGTTTATTACGGCCTCGCCATCAGAAGAAACAGCGATTCCGTGGAAAAAAGTAAGGACGCAATACGTTTAAAATGATGTTGTAGGAATAAAATAAAAGTAAAAATTCCACAATATATTTCCTTAACACGACCGGTTTCAATTAATACAGGCATAGCATTTAAGTTAAAAAACGTACATTGCGATATTTTATAACTGTGAATTCTTTTATTATATCAAATGACAGCCAATTTTTGGACTTGTCTAAGCTTATTGAAGAATGGAAAAGTTCTTGATGGGATGAATGGGAAATGTATCACGCAGAGAACGACAAACAATGATGCTGTAGTGATAATAATAATGGTTCTGTTGCCGCCCTTTAGATGCCGCTTCCCGGGTGCGATACACCCATAGGCACTGGGTGCAGCTATTGTTAAAATAGCAGCAAATATTGGCGCATTCAATGAAGGTGCTAAACATTGATGATGCAGCACTTAAATATCGATATATTGCGAGAACGCATAGACTCGCGGCCGCAGCGACACGAGAGAATCGCTCGCAGAGCAAGGAAGTCAACTTATTTTGAAGCTACAATTGCCGCAGAGAGTAACTTATATTGAGCTGGAATAGACCACTAGAGGTAAAGTTAAAATTTGTTCTCTCATCAATAGTACAATCATACTTGAAATTTTAAATGCGTTTTCTCGAAACACTGTTTTCCACACCGGTGGACATCATATCTCAAAAATGGTTCGATGAATATTCATGAAATTTTCACAAAATTATTGAAATAAAAATTAAAGGTCGTTGACGATCTTACATTTAAAAAATTATCTTCATTTTTTAGTAAAAGCGTAAGAACTTTATACTCAAAATTTAGTTTGTCGCCATCTTGTAAAAAATATCGCTTTAAAAAATTCGCTTTAAATATCGCTTTAAAAAAATAAAAAATCCATTTCAATTTTTTATTTCAGATTAATAGTTTAAGAAGTAGAATATCCACCGCCAAACGCAGTCCAAAAAACATTATCATCTATCAGCGGCCATTTTGTTTTTGTTCCTTGATATTTTTGAAAAATATTATATTAAGGTCATAGACCATGTTCTATCAGAGTTATAGATTTCGTCTGATTAACACTAATCACTTCCGAGAAAGAGATTCCGAATTTTTACCTTATTTTTCGGGCCTCTAGGTGGATGAAACCCCTAAATCATTCAACGGGGTTAATCTACCCTCTTAAATCTCTATTTCCCTGTAAATTACCGTATCGTCTGCAAATATCCTAACTTTACTATCAATAAGATTGCTAAGGTCGTTAATGTATACTAAAAATAGTAACGGTCCGATTACACTACCCTGCGGGACGCCCGAGGTCGCCTTAATCACGTTAAAACTAATACCGTCCAGAACTACGCGTTGCTCTCAATCGGAAAGAAAGTCCTTTATCCAATTTATTACCTCCGCATTGATTCCTGCAACTTTTAATAATTTATGATGAGGGACCTTATCGAATAAATTCGCGAAATACCGCGTCGACTTTTATTTTCGGCAGATTTTAGGATATCGTGTACTAATAATGCCAGTTGAGACCCACAGGATCGAGTCCTACGAAAACCGTGTTGATTCCTAACTATGAAATTTGACGTTTCGAGAAAGATCATTAAAGAACTAGCAATTATATGCTCCATTATTTTTTCGCTCAATGATGTTGGAGAGATAGGCCGGTAATTCGCTGCATCCTTCCTTCCGCCGCTTTTAGACATTGAAGTTACGTTCGCAATTTTCCAATCAAAATAGAAATATCTAAATGTTTTCGTGCTGATAATCTATTGAGTGACATTTTTGGAATGTAGATTCGTGAATGTGTTAAGTTCTTCCATTTCAGATTCGAATTCAGAATTCGAAAGTTCCTTATTTTTTCATTAAATTGCCATTTTGGTATCACATTGTTGGTATAAATTGCTTAGTTATAAAAAAAAATCCGAAGGACATAAAAAAATAATCTCAAATTAATGAATGAAATTAATTCACTCGACGAAAGTCCGATTAGGACGCCTTCCTTTCATGAACATTATGTTTGGGAGGATGTAAATCTGATTTGAGATATTTCAAAATACATGACCGCCCTTTTTCAAAAAGCAAAAACACAATTTCTATCGCTATTTTAGAATACGACACAAATGTGTGAAGAATTCTATCGTGGCAAAGCTAAGGAGGAGCGACGCCGTGACTTTTACCAGAAGGAATTTTCGAACCTCAAATATGCGCTAGGATATAGGATGAATGTTCAACGATCTAACTTGGAACTCTTATGCTTGGTCACGATTTTCCCTTAGTATTATATTCATCGGCTTATCTAGGAAAGTGACCTTCGAGCAACCTGAGAGGATAAGAATAGCCGAGGAAATCCCGAGACTATCGAAGCAACGTCTTCTAGTGTTTTACGGAATTCTTCCTACCGCGGCTGGAAAGGATCGATTTAATGTCACTAACAACTACTTAGTCCAAATATTTGGCGATTTAAAGAATCAAACAAGAATTCCATTCCTAAAATATTCCGGAAGACATACGTTACGAAATATGGGCTAAAAGTGCATATGTTTCAAAAAGGATAAGAGAATCACTTTCAAATATTACGTAATTAATTTATTTAGGCTGCAGAATTACCTGCCTGCGGATTTAAAAATGCTTAAACATGATTCAACCTAAGCTTACTGCAATATAACCTCAACAATGCAAAAACTAACATTTAACTTCCAAGATAATGTCAATACTGTTCTCAATGTTTGGAAAGATATAATCACTGCTCCATACGTTTATCGGGTCTATAACTAAACTAACTATTGTCCGAATAACGCAAAACAGAAGAAAAATTACTCCAAGAAAAGGTTTTAACATACGAATAACTCTTACTTAATGTTGCATGTCACTCTATGAATTAGTTGCTTCGTAGGCATTATAAAAATTTGAAGCCTTTAAGAGTATGTATTTAGCGTCTGAAATATCTTTATACCTTTTTTTATGGCATTTAACAATGAGTTCACTAAAATACAAGTGCAGTGGGGACAGACAAGGAATGAAAAGCTCACCTAACCGGGTTGTTTTTGTTCGAACTCAAACAAAGAACTTCGGCGTCGCACAGTGGGACAATCGGAAAAAGTCGGACAAAAGTCCAAAATGGCTTTTTGAGATACAGACCTGAAACTTTGCATATATATATACACAAAAGATTGCTGATCATGGAATGGTAAGTCATTTCTCATATATCCCATCTGTTACGTAGCTACTGAGGCTCAAACATGACTAAATTTCCAAAAACACGCCCGATTGAACTTTTCTTCTAAAATCTTATAAGTTCAGCAGTTGGTGGACTTGTGGAAGGATTTTAATGGAATAAAAAACGTAATATTCTGGCAACATGATACTTTTCCTACATTGTCTATAAATTTCGATGATCTTGGTCAATATTTGTGTGGTATCACGTCACAAAATGGCGGACGCTTTTTTCAGGCAAAATTTGACACAAAGTAGACAATATCTTTTGTTTAAGAAAAATGGTCTCCTGGAAATTGCATCAAAGTATTCATNGAAATAAACTCGCGGAGGACAACTGAAGAAAATCCAAGGTAAGCAATTTCCGCGTAAAGTCAGACCAATTTCAGCTGGAGAAATAGATGGAATCAATTCAAGACGTCGAAGTAAGCTACACGTTCTTAAAATAAATCTCAGCTTGAATTGAAATGCCTAGTTCATATCATATTAGCAGCTAAGTTCACCGTAACTGTTGTCAACGATTATAACGCTGTCTCAAGGTTATATCCTGGTAAAACATCTTAATGCGGTGAAATATAAATTCGAAGAATAGCAAAAGTTATAAATCTACACTATTTAGAGTACTATGTATTGCTTACCGTGGAATTCTTTGGGTATCTGCCGTTATGCAGCAGCTGAGGAAATGTAATGGAACTCTATATCAAGCATTTAGGACGACCCTCGACGGCTTCTCGAGGAAGGAAACTTCACGAAAGAGACGTCGCCAACCGCAAACATCGACGTTTTACCGCGAAAACAGGAAGATGTAAATTTAAGGGAAATTCAGAAGCGATAACTCCGCCCGCATTCGCGCAAGGCTTTATCAACTCTGTGTTTCGCTCTTTCGTCGGACGCCACTGCGGTTGGGAAGGCGTGCATTTGAGAAAAAGGACAGCAAAAATCGCAACACTTACTTCCTGTGGTTTATCTGAAGCTTACTCAGGCTGGCCATCGTAGCGAATGTCCCTTTTACGTCGGTTTGGAAGTCGACCGATAGTAATAACAAATGGTTTGCTTTGAAGTACAGAAAATAAACAAGGGTATAGATATAAAAAACGAGACCATATCTCATAGATAAAGGAAGTGCACGTTTTTATGGAATATGACTCGTATAGTTGTTCCAACTAAAATGTAATACATGAAAAGTCAGACTCCAACTCAACACCGCTTTCGTAAACTTTTCTTATTTTTGGCCAGCTTTTTTCGATTCTAGCCCACTGTGCGCCGGTGTGATCCTTGGAAAATAGGGCTTTACGCGTATAGTAGAGGAAACGGTTCCGGAAATTTCAATCAGGAGGAACCAATAATGATAACCAAGCAATTACTTCCAAGCTATGAATAGCCATGCGAAGTTTCAAAATCCGCACTCAGAAAAACCATTTTCTTATTTTTGGCCAGCTTTTTTCGATTCTAGCCCACTGTGCGTTGGTAGGGTTAGCGGGTCGCTCCGATATCCGAAAAAAGGAATTCTATCACAAGAAGGTCAAATTCTTTTCTCTAAAACAAAAATCGTTAGTGCAAAAGTCCCTTTTGACCCACTTGGAATTTTCTTTCTCGTAATGGAATAAACATCGCTAGAAATAAAATTTGAATTACAAGTATTGGAATGAGGAGATTTTAAACTTTTATAATTATCAAGAAAATTGACTCATACTGAAGAATTCTACAACTACATCTACAAAAATACCCTGCAAGCCGCCTCTCGGCGTGTGGCAGGAGGTTTAAACACCAAACGTTCGAGTTGTACCTTTAGCTTATAGTTGTCGCGTATCGTTCGCGGAAAGAATGAGTCCCTAAAACGCGTTCACTGAAAGAATGAGTGCCAAAGTTTTTAGCTAATATCGCTTCAATAATGTATATTTTTCTAATTTTAAAAACAAACTTCTTTACAAAAGCTTCTTTTCATACAATGTATTTATGTAATAACAATTTGGTCAATGAAAACATAATTAAAGATAATAAATTAAAAATATACAATGAAAAGAAAAAAAGTGGGCTAACCTGCTCCGGTCTCCCCTATAGAATAGGGGAGACCGGAGTAATAAAAAAACCAGAATAATGAAAGCAGATGCTGAAATGATAAAAAATTTTTAAATATTAATTTTAGTTGCTTTATCTAACTTGGGCATACATTCTCTGAAACTTTCATTCAATTCGCGTTATGAGAAAAATCAAAAATTGTTCTTGTTACTCTTGTGTGTTTGAACGTGTTTCAAGAAAATTCCTATATATATGAATCGCATTTATTCAACTTTTATCTATCACAGTATATTTCATTCGCAGCTCAAATTCCAATCCAAAGGTAGTTTCCGTAACTGCAGGGAGTGAATTCCTCAGAGAAAATTCTCGATTCCACGTATTGAAAAAGAAAAAAGAATTGATTCGCACAGACCACGGCCAAGGGACCAAATCAACCTCTCATTCACGGAATAGCGTTAACAGTGAGTGATCACTGAAGAATCAGGAATTGCACAAATTTCAGTGCACAAATACGCTCGACTGTTATTGCCGCTACAGATCTTAGTTTTTCTCTATTTCCTCAGCGGTGGCAAATAACGCCGTTTCATCAAACGAGAGTCGGCGACTCTTTGCTTCCAAAGCAAATATCGATATGAATAAGCAAGAATTTCCTCCACCGCGTTTGAGGGTATTCTTACAGCGACGATTCCAAGAAACGTTACTTCGTTCGATTTGTGTCTCACCTGTTATGTTTTCATTCGCTTTGTTCAATCCCATTTCAATATTCGGCGACGCTATTGCTCAGGAGAGAGACAATGGAGGGAAAAATGTTGATTGGTAAGCAAAACTTCTGTTGCTTCCCAAGGTAACTTCTCCGCCTTGAATCCTATGTTGTGCAGAGATCGCAAATTAATCCGCAGTCCTATTGAAGTTACCGAAAACTGGCTAAGTTCCAGTTATCTCAGTTCCACAACCGAGAACTATTTAGAGTAATGGGGTACAAAGGTAGGTGAAATTCCTGAATTATTGTAGAGTTTTGATCAAGAGCTGTTCCCACTAAGAACTTTGACAACCATTTCGCAGAATTTTCGCGACGATAACAAGAAAACTGAAATAAACTCGCGGAGGACAACTGAAGAAAATCCAAGGTAAGCAATTTCCGCGTAAAGTCAGACCAATTTCAGTTGGAGAAATAGATGGAATCAATTCAAGACGTCGAAGTAAGCTACACGTTCTTAAAATAAATCTCAGCTTGAATTGAAATGCCTAGTTCATATCATATTAGCAGCTAAGTTCACCGTAACTGTTGTCAACGATTATAACGCTGTCTCAAGGTTATATCCTGGTAAAACATCTTAATGCGGTGAAATATAAATTCGAAGAATAGCAAAAGTTATAAATCTACACTATTTAGAGTACTATGTATTGCTTACCGTGGAATTCTTTGGGTATCTGCCGTTATGCAGCAGCTGAGGAAATGTAATGGAACTCTATATCAAGCATTTAGGACGACCCTCGACGGCTTCTCGAGGAAGGAAACTTCACGAAAGAGACGTCGCCAACCGCAAACATCGACGTTTTACCGCGAAAACAGGAAGATGTAAATTTAAGGGAAATTCAGAAGCGATAACTCCGCCCGCATTCGCGCAAGGCTTTATCAACTCTGTGTTTCGCTCTTTCGTCGGACGCCACTGCGGTTGGGAAGGCGTGCATTTGAGAAAAAGGACAGCAAAAATCGCAACACTTACTTCCTGTGGTTTATCTGAAGCTTACTCAGGCTGGCCATCGTAGCGAATGTCCCTTTTACGTCGGTTTGGAAGTCGACCGATAGTAATAACAAATGGTTTGCTTTGAAGTACAGAAAATAAACAAGGGTATAGATATAAAAAACGAGACCATATCTCATAGATAAAGGAAGTGCACGTTTTTATGGAATATGACTCGTATAGTTGTTCCAACTAAAATGTAATACATGAAAAGTCAGACTCCAACTCAACACCGCTTTCGTAAACATTTTAAAATAAAATTAGAATGTATCTGAAAATTTTCCCGAATTTCATTTGGAATCTGTTAATCAGTTAAAGGGGTAATTGTTACAGAAGAAATGGTGAATAAGTTTTCGCAGAACGGAAATAAATGTAAGTTATTCAAACGAAAATTCCGCAATAATTTGATTTCCTAAAAATGACATTCACGCTTTTTTACCAACATTTCTGTAAAACATATTCCGTGTACAATTTTAAGAAATTTATCGTGAATAAGTGATGATAACCCGTGTCCGACATCTGTCCTTCCACAAATAGTAAACTTTTTGGAATACAGAATTGGGAAGTTAGGGATATATGGGGAAAGCAGAAGTTGTGGTGCAAATCGATTCGAGGAAAGTGCACACTCATTTCGATCGCAGAATCGCACGTCATTCGAACGTTGACATTTAAAAGAGCGACAGAATGCGGACCAAGTCTCTCTGATTTCCCTCACCTCCAGAAGACTACGATCATCCAGGATACGATATCCTAAAACTAGGAGATTACTCTTTAAGGCATCAGCCATGCGCTATCTACCGTTAAAGAATGTCTTACTTACAGCACCAACAGTAGAATGGTTACTTTCGTTATTAATTTACAGGAAACGGAGGTCATGAATATATCAGTATTATAATACAGCATAAACACAGGAATTTCAATCACTTTATAATCCTTAACATGTAATAGACAAACAAGTTATCAGCGATATCTATTAATAAACAGATACACCTTAAGATGCAGCCAATCCCCACACTTAACACTCTCGGAGCCAATAATTAAGGATAAATCAAATGTCTCAATTCAATTTAATAATATAATAGCGTAAACTAATGAATACCAAACGGTTTCAATACGTCATAAGATTTTAAACAGACATATTTCGGCTATTTCTGTCTTACTCCTGATTTTCTTAAAATTAGCCAAACGAAGGATTCCAGATCAATGACCAAGTTTACTAAGGAAATTTCGATTGTAAGTTGGCTGTACCTCTGATTAATTAAACTCAGAAATAGGATGGATTTTTATTTCCTCTCGACAGTTACGAACTCCTTCCATCCTGGACCACTTCAAAACGTAACCACCATTTCGGCGCACGAATATTACATTATGGCAATCCATTATCGCCTCCACTGCCTTTATTCCACTTCCCCGACTTCATCCTCATATGAAAATGCCGATCAATTTTCGTGGGCAGCGCTTAGAGAATATGAAAAAGACCCGTGAACAGGGGAAAAGGAACGAGGAATATCGGTGATTCGGCGATGAAGCACAGAAAGGCAGAAAACTGAACTCAGCTCTCAGAAGACTGAAATTTCGGTCACTCATACGAATGAAATACAACGAAAGAAAAGTTGTACATTTATATGATTTAGTTTTCGCACGTTTATATAAAAAGAGAACGTGGTTCGACATATCTGCCGTAATCGTGATAACTACTAATCGTGAATGCCTTCCAAAATTGTTGCTCAGATGATTAATGGAAAGTAAATAGGTTAGGATGTTTTTACCGCGCATATACGGGTGAAACTGTATGGAAAAACTTCGAAACTGAAAGATCCAACGTATTTAGGAAAAACGATCACAGTTACAAAGTTCGATATTTTACTAAAAGAAAAGACGTCGGAAAATTTCCATTTCTGAACAGATCCATATTGGATTGGAACCTGAAGAAGTTTTCAATCCCTTCCCTGCAAATGAAATAACATTCAAGAGAAAACTTAAAATAATCTATTAAGTGTCTTGTGTACTCGTAAATTGTAGCGGTAGCATCTGTAAGTGTAAGGACTGAATTTAGTGACGAAAGTTGAACATTAATGGAACTAATAACTTGAAGTGAATTAGTGAACAATAAGTACATATGATGAACAAATTGTTGAGTGAATATTGATCATGTTGAATAAGTGATTATGCTGATTATTATTACTTTACTTTTGTTGATGTATTTATGTTATCTTTGTTGATATTTTAGTCCCGATGATGTATTTGATTTGGATTGTAAATAACTTTCGTGACCGTCATCGTATGACAGCAAACTCTGCCACCTGGTTTATACCTACCTGCAGATTTAATATAATAATAATTACCGTCGTCCACTCGCATGAGTGTGTCCGGTGTGTCATGATGTGTCTGGTGAAGATGATTCGACATTTAGTAGACAGCGTTCTTTCGGAGCTTCTTTTCTCGTTTATTCCCCCGTAAGGAGGAAGGATCGATGTTGCCAAATGCAACAAAACATTAAAGTTTTGATTAAATAGATCACATATAACGGACGAACTTTATTTATCCATATCTTTGTAGCAAATGTGTAATCAGCTTCGATAGGAGAGTAATTTATGGCTCTCATTCCAGTAGTTGCCGAAATATCTAATCCGCAGACATCTCGCAGGCAAAAGGCTAGCACCGACCCAAGAGATAAAAGAGGGAGTAACGAAGTTTAATTTCTCTCCATTAAGAGCTAACGTAATATTCTGGAAGGAAAGAGAAATTCTCGGTGACCTTGTTCGATGAGCACCAAAGACTAAACTAAAGTAGACTAAAGATAAACAATAAGATGATTCGAGACAGTAAAATGACGTGTCGTCGCCCAAGTTTGAGTCACCCAAGAATTGGAAGAGAGGACAAAGTAAAATAAGAATCTGGCTTGTGAGTCAGTTAAAGAAGGATTTGTTGGCTGCTGACCAATGGGAAAAGACGGACGCTTTGAGAACAGAATGGAAGGAATAAAAAATGAACGAAGTTACTGATATACTGATATGACTCCTAAAAGAGCTTTTCCAAGGACGCAAACCAACGGACGGACCACATATTTCCTAAGCAATCAAAATTCCGGAGTATTCATACAGGAGAATTCACAGTTAGATGATAAAGGAAGTAAAAACATTTAACGTAAGATTATTTGGACTGTTGATTTCGTTTGGATTATCTGTCGAACGATTCATGAGGGAAAATTCCTCGAAATCGCATAGAAAGAAGATGATATTTCCTATTACAATCTACTGGTGGCAAACCTATTGTTTTCCAAGAAAGATTTGCGTGAGAAGAAATGAAAATGCAGTCCAATCTGATCCTCTCACGCCCGACTTTTGTATAATTTTATCTCTCCCTTAACTTAATTTATATTATATATTCGATTTTACTCCCTTTAAACTGTTTTGATGGGTAATTTTACGTTCAAATAATTTTCCCTAAAAGCCCAAAGAAATATAATTCGTGTTTTACATAAATAAAAATATAATATATATTAATAGAAAATATCGAATTCCAGTGAAAATAAAAATGTGGAATTTTTATATCATCCTCATATGGACGATTAACGGTTTAGTTAATGAAAGAATTGATGGCTAAAACAAAAAATTTAAGTTACTATTATAAAAATTAAGTTATTATTATTATCCTTTACTTCACTCAATGCACGAGGATACTGCGCCAAAAAATACGATTGACCGCCTAACATATCTCCCTTTACTTATGCTAAAGTAGATATTGTTGTATGTAATTTAAATATATATTATGTGTAATAAATGTGGACTGCCTCATACTTAGCACACTAACGTACGATTAAGTAGTTTTCCTTACTGTCATTTAATCTAAAAATATCAAATCATATCAGCAGTGATGCTCATTTGATATCAATCTGTCGCAGAAAAACCTTTCCACCTCGTAAGGCGTGACTTCGTTTAGACCGAGCGAATAGTATATAATTTAAAGGATCTCAATGACATGCGGACGCATTAAAATTATTTCAAACTTAGCGGAAAGAGGTAAGCTGAAAACGTCTCACTGAAAGAGATACAGCTCCTTGTTTAGAATACACGTAATTTTGGGATCCTCCGAGCGACGAGTAGTTTTGCGTTCAAAATGTATAATTTAGATTAGAATTGCCACCGAGCGAATGATTGGCACACCCAATTGAGACGCCTCATTCATCAATGCGATTTCGAGGCAATGGAAGGAAATGTTCCGTGAATCATTCATTAGATTACTTAAACCTTACGTTCGAGTTAATCGCATCAATTTCAATTACGACTCATCCATTTCTGATCCACTTATGAAAACGACTCATGATCTTCTCTCGATTTAATTGGTCAATTCTGTGAAATTGGTCATTTTTAAGCCTCAAAATATAAACTACTACGTTGGTAATGAACACCAATCTAGAATGGAAGCAAAGTTTTTTAAAGTTTATTCAGCGAACAAAATATTGTCTAAATACAGAGTTTCAACAGTAAATTCAATTTCATAGGAAAACCTTAAAATGAAAGTAGTCCCTATGCGATGGTTTTGCTCCCCTGGGAAAGATCTCAGGAAGTAACTTAATTAAAGGAACACTGGGGCTTCTGAGGGAACAACAGACTTTGAAACTACAGAAATAATTTTAGGATCACATAGCGCGAAATATATTTCATTAGCTTCTTTAAGAGAGTACTTTTTTTGTGTTTGGATAACTCGTCAACGACAGCGTGATTTGAAACTGAAAAATAATTTAAATAATTTTAAAATAATTTAATAATTAAAAATAATTTAATAATTAAAATTTTATTAAAATACATTGCAAAAATTGCTATAAAAAGTCTTATAAAATTTCTTCCGTAAATTCGGAAATATGAGTAACTCGTCTAAATTCCTCACTAATTTAATTAAAAATGTAAAAAGATCTTAAAACAATGTATTTATATATAATATTGCTATAAGTGTACATATTTGTATTAGAGACAAATAATCGTAGTTGATGGGGAATCGTTTGGTTACGAACTTTATTATGTACTATTAAATGTAAGGATTTTGAGGAAAAATTAGACTTGTTTGTAAGTATACTTTTTTATTGGTTGTAGTCTACCATGTAATTTGTAGCTGTTAAATTGTAAGTTGAGAATGATGTTCGTAAAATATTGAATCTAGTGGACTGGGTTACTGATGTTCAATGTTTTAGTATCAGTTTCTGTAGAACGTTTTTGATACTGTTTGAGTTGTTGAATGCAGTACACAGCTTATAACGCCTTACTCCATCTGTGGCGAAATTGTATAACAAATAGATAAATAATGCAATCCTAGTAGTAAATGAAGAAGAGTATCAACTCTAAACTCTACCGTATTTTCCATTAATTTGTCTAGGTTTGAACGCTATATCTCACTTGTAAGGTAAAAGAGTACGTTAAGAAACAAAAATTTTAATAGTGAGGGAGGGAAATAGTATATCGGAATTCAACGTCGATTAACTAAAAAGTTAAAGAGCAAGCATTAAATTTTCTAACGGTAACGATCCCACTTCAATATACTGTTTTGTGCTTTACGTTCCTTTACGCAAAAACAGAGGTTGGAGGAGATAAGGATATATTAGATGTTGAATTTACGAGAGCAGGTGAAAAGGAGAGAAAGATGGAAAACAGTAGACGCTGAGCCAATTTCAACAGCCTCGTAAATGAAAGTTAAAACACGGCACTGTTTTAGGTGACAAACCAAATCCAACGGTTTCCCTTATAGAATTCCAACAGCTCCTGCGAAGGATTTCAAAGCAACGAAACAACTTTCGGCTAGCAATCGGAGGGACGAACCGCTACCAAAAAGTTGAGGAAATTCTCAAAAAAGGTCATCTTGTTTTTTACGATCAAAACTGCCCGTTTTGTTAAGTACAGAGCTTTCATTCCTCTTCTGGAAAGTGGAACTGCTGGAAGACAAAACCTCAAAATGGCGCAAAACCCGGATCCAGCTTCCAGACCGGAGCTGTGGGAAGGACTTCTTGCGTTATTCTGCCCCGTCCCGTGTCGACTTCGCTGAGATGAACTATCAGACCATTCTTGGAATAAAGAAACCTACCGACAGTAGCAATTGAAATTTAGTGAGAAGGCGAGAAAATAGAAAATAGTAAAACAGGTAAAAGTATGATAAGGACACCGATGTATGAAGTCGCTCCTTCCCCAAGTGTCAACGGAATGCGTTACAGTCTTGTAGGCACGGACGCCTATCAATACTGCCACCATTCCATAATTATTTGACAACGCAGGCCTCATCTCTTGAATTTACGTTATAACATCGCTTGACACGCTCTAAAAGCTTCGCCGAGTTAATTTCTTTATAATTCAGCAGAATAGGCTTAGAGGTACGTTATGAAAAAATACTCTGACGGAAAACATTCGTACATACCACAGCAAGCGCGAAGATCTTAAAGGAACCTTCGCATTTCGGTAAACACTTCTCGTCATCGCTTAGCTCACCCTTTCTCTCTTTCGTACTCTTCCCGCTGCATTACCTGCGTGAAATATGGGCAGGAAACGGATTTACAGGGCTTCTATAAATCACCTAATACAATTTTTAAGAGCAATATTATCCTCCAAGGAAAAGGGTTTAGGTGACTTGGCACGGTAAGGCGTGCTCCTAGAATTGCCGGTTTGAGCTATCCCACCAGAACATTTCTCCAGAGCAACCAACCGGCAATTGGGAGACCCAGGTTCGAGTCCCGGTCCCGTCAGACTTTTTTCATCTCCGTTTCTTAAGGTTGTCATCTTCAGAGAAAGGAGAATACTGTAATTTTGAGGTTATTCTTGCAATTGAAAAAGATACCACAGCACAGACATTATCCAATGTAACCTTAGACCACATCCACACAGGAAAAATAATTCCCCGGTATTTTTCATAATAATATCGTAAATATTTTAAACATTATTTTCTCTCATGAAGGTTAATTTCGCTAGTTCGGGAGATTTTCATAATATTTCTTCTCATTCGAAAGAAAATATATTCCCATTCCAACTGTTAAAGTTTCGACTAGGGTTGAACTTTCAGAGCATTAACTTCACATTTCCTCGTAGATCTACTGACTCCCGAAACTCAAATTCAGTAACTCTTCACACGTAACAGCTATTGCCCCAAATTCGTCACACTGGAAAGTTTTCCGAAAAGGATTACTCTTCACAGCACAAATGACATTTCTTCCAATTTTGGAAAAGAGCTTCAACCACTTCAAATAAAACCGCAAGAGTCGAATCAGGCGTGAGCTTTGACCGTTGGTCATCTTATTCGTATCCATTCGGAGTTTGCTCTATTTAATTTGCTTAAATGCGCTATGGGAACGAGTTAAACCGAAGAGAGGCATTAATCTTCCTAAATCTATCTCCACCACTCCCGTACTTTGCATGGCGGTCATGGAGGAGGGCTCCAAACAGAAAAAAACCAGTGTGACTGGAAACCCGTCGACCTCCTCTTTGTCGGCTTCGCCCACATTTCCTCTCCATTGTCATCTACATCACCTCTTTCTTGCCCTCCTTCATCTACTGTCATTCACTTCTTCCATTTCTTCTACGTCTCCTCTTCCCTCAACAGCATCTTTCTCCAATGGCTTCTTCTAACAACCCCTTCCCTAAGATGAGCATAAACTCGCTATCGCTTCCTTCCAAGGGCTCATAATTTCGGTTCCGCAAAACTGGCGTCTGCCCTGGGAAAACTGATGTTCGGTGCTAATCAATTATTTATATGATTTCGGTGCTAGACGTGGGAAATTAATCTCACTAAATCTGCTGAGATGACTTACTAGCTCAAAAAAGTCTAAATCCATCAATAAACCGTCAAAACAACGTACCGACATGAAAAGCCTCCACGGTTAATCTAAGGATCACGGGGTGATTTTGGACAACAAATTGTCCGGTGTTAAATTTCCGCTGAATACGGTGGTTGAGGCATCGTAATGGTGTTGGTTTTTGCCAAACATTAACGAACAAGCAGTGAGGTGTGAGCTGGTGCGTTATCATGGTGCAATTGCCACGAATTGTTTCACCACTGGTCCGATCATTTTCTTTGGATTGCTTCACACAGATGGTGTAGGACTTCCAGATAATGTTCCTTATTGACAGTACAACCTGGTGGCAGGAACTCATGATGCGCTACGCCATTGAAATCGAAGAAAACCGAGAGCAGAACCTTCACATTTGATCGAACTTGACGTGCCTTTTTTTGGTCTTGGTTCTTCAGGAAGTTTCCATTGGCACGACTGGGCCTTAGTTTCGACGTCATACCCGTACACCCGTGTTTCGTCACCAGTTTTGACCCGTTTAATGAGTTCTGGATCGTCATTTACTTCATTCAGCAACTCTTGAGAAATGTGGTACTTTTGGTCAAAATTACACAGTTTTGGGACAAATTTTGCTGCCACCGGTTTCATGCACAAAACATCCGTAAAAGTTGCTTCACATTAGCCAAATGATATGCCAACCTCATCAGAAACGTCTCTGATAGTGATTTGGCGACCGTCCATAATCATTTTCTTCACCTTTTCGACGTTCTCATCCATTGTCGATGTGCTGGGACGTCCAGGGCGTTCGTCATCCTCAGTGTCTTCACGACACCCTTCTACATCTACATCTGTACCCTGCAAGCCGCCTTACGGCGTGTCGCAGGTGGTGCAAGCACCATGACTCTACCAGGTAAAATTAATCAGTCAGGTCACTCAGCGCCCTGAGGACGATGGCAGAGTTAGCCGTCGAAACGTCGGCAGAAATTCATCTGACCTGGTGGAGATCCCGTGAAGAATTCGTACACATCATACGCCAGGAAAGCAGCAAATCTTTCACTATACTTCACTAATCGATTGCTATCGCGTATCGTTCGCGGAAAATATGAATTTTTGAAACGACTTGTTGTAGCATCTATTTCTCTGATTTTCCTCGCAGTATCAGAACGACCTATATAACATGGGGGACGCATTATGTCAGCTACATCATCTGTGAACGTGCTTTCACTAAATTTATTTAGCATATTTATCCTTTGTTTAAGCTTTCTGTCTTCTAAAGATTCCCATCCCGCGTCCTGAAGTGGGTCTTAAGAAGAAACTCGAAGGCGTACAAAGGAAGGCGGCTAGATACGTTAGCGGAAAGCATAAGAAGGATGAGAGTGTCGGTAAAATGTTAGATGAGTTAGGATGGGAATCATTATCATCGAGAAGGAGGACATTTAGATTAGCGGGTGTATATAATGCGTGGAACTGTAAAGATGGTTGGGAGGAATTACGAGC
>KZ309275.1:146213-157674 GCA_000376725.2 Ladona fulva | reverse complement strand
AGAGAGATAAAAGCATGCTCTTTCTTTTAAAAATAATTTGGAAAAGTTTCGAGAGGGTCTTTTTTTGTAAATGTGAGCTGAATATACCCAATTTTCGGCGTCGTAACGAAAATCACAATATTTGCACTCAATTTTTAAACTAACGGACGACCTTAAGAAAATGAAACTTTTTATTCCAACACTTTGTATACAGTAGTTATAAAGCGCAAAGTTTCGTGTTTATCCTATGTTTATTTCAAAAGATACAAAATGCCAAACTTTAAATTTTTTTCGAGCCATAATTTTTTGGGCCGATTTTGCTTCAGATTTTCTTTGCAGATTTCGGTCATAAAAGATTTGTTATTATTTTTTGTGATAGAGCAACATAGGTTGTATAAGAATACTAAGTTTTGTTTTGCTCAACGGAATACTGCCTGAGATAACGTGTCTCAAACTTGCTAAAAATCGATGTCTAACTGTAGAAGGTTGCGGTAGGGGGTCAAACAAATGACTATATCTCAGCAAATATTTCATGGATGGATGTAAAGCTTGGGAAATGTTCATAGAAGATATGAAGTTATGTTCACACAAAATTTCATTGAAATCGATGATGGTCAAGCGGGGACCGTTGGTCCACTTGACATGGAATGGCCCCAGTGTACAGTTGTTTTTTAGGAATTATAAAAAATATTAGGTTGAAAAATATCGTATTACTCATTTTAAATTAAGAAATGTCGATGTATCAAAATTGAACTCAAAAATATTTAGCGAAAAATATTAAGACCCCATTATTTATTTTGATCGTTAAGAAGGGAGAATAGTTTACTAGCATGAAATTTCAAGTATGTCACCAGAGAAATGATCTTGTTCCACTTCACTCTAATTTGGGAACTTCGTAAAGCAATTTTCGTCGGATTCCGAACAGAGCGGGCGATTCGAAGACACATCAGACGATGGGTAACTGCTGAGTCGTGGAAAGTCACGGATGATATTAATTGCAACGACTTAATGTAAATGCAGAGATGGACACGAGAGAGAAAAGACGGTTAACGGAGACCTAACAGAGCGCAAGAAATGCACGAGGGAGGGTTTTAAAAGGGGGGAAAGTCCTTTTCATAAAGCTAAGGTGGAGGCGACTACCGTTAAACGACGCTATGGTCCCACACGGATCGCCGCGCCCAGAGACCTCTCTGGAGGATGAGCTGGACATGCCTCCGAGGATGCAGAGAAACATTTGGAGATATGTCGCTCAAGTAGGTACTTAGAAGAAGTTCGTATGATGCGGTCGGAGTGAAATCCGAAGTCATTGAGAATCTACTTTCAGGAGCTTCACTTTTATCATTTCCTTCATTCGGACATTATTCGTTTGATCTTGCATCTGAATCTTTCTTTCGATTTTTATCTATTAGATGGCTCCAACCGAAAATTCGAAAAGCTTATCATCAAATGGCGTAAGAAGGATGATGAATTCCATACTGAATTCCCTTCCAGGAATCCGAAGAGAGTTTCTATGCAGGAATTTATAAACGGAACGCCGCGTTCTGAGGTTAGAATGCTGCAGTAATACCGCCCATTGCAACAAAATAAAGTTAAATCACCAAAAATTAGTACCACCTCCTTATAAACAACCATGGAATATTCATTTTTTCAAGGAATAACAAGTGTGAAAAATAGCGACCTGCCGGACTCGAACTCAGGTCTCTTTCCGGTATTCTAATCTCTGAACCACCATGCCGCACCTCTTCCACACAGTTTGGGAACGTTTATGTGAGCAAAGCATAACAATAAATATATAATTATCCAAAAAATTTGCAACTAAGGCCTAAAACTGATGAAATGACACATCCCGAAGGTGCCTCTTGAGGAAGGAAAGCTAGTCAAAGGAGGATTTCGGGTGGCGAATAAAAGCTATTCTTCTCTTAGTTATATAACACAATCTCAAGTAGGTGGTGTAATCATTACACTTACATAATTCTACTCAGTTGCCAAATTTTGAACATCAACCAATTTCTTATAAACAATGACAGGGTCAAGTCCATTTGTCATTTACGAGGTCTGCTCCAAAACAAATGAATAACTCTGTTTTAAGAGCAATCTGAGGCCGCAAATATTTAGGCCAATGTTAATTCAAAGTCGATCCCTCGCTATTTCTTTCTCTACCATCGATTTCAGAAGAATGAAACACTTGATCCTATCAACGCTCGTTTTCAAGTATTACATACGACCTCATTTTAAGTATTGGAAAAAGGAAATTTGTTTTCATTTGTTGTTTACCAATGCGAAAGGTAGACTATTCTCAGCTCCCATCAAGGCCGTCCCAAAAGTTCAAGGAATCCTCTCGTGTGAATGCGAATCGCAATTATAAATAAATATCGCCTCATAAGAAACGTCCGAATAATACGACATAAATTGCATAAACGCAATAAAATCAAAAGCGTCTGAAGGATTTGTCTTTAACGGATGTCTGAGAGTATACATGTCATCAACGATACCCTGAATAAATCTTTTTATTTTTGAAATTTTGGTATTATTTCGAACTTAAAGCAGCATTTAACAGCTTCTCCGAAAACAATGTCGATTGAGTAAGCCTTTATTCGGAGGTATACTATGTCAACAAAAACCGAGTTGAGGAAATAGATTTATTTTATATAAATCGCAAAAATTTGCGAAGATCACGTCCCGGGTATCGATATGTGGCATCATCATCAGGTTAGTCAGTCACCTGGTCCATAATGATCCCACACATCGAAACCAGGTTCTTGTTGCTTGCTATTTTTGTGGTTTGTACAAATATATCTCTTTAATCAGGTCTTTGATCTCCGAAAATGACTATTAGTACCAGATATTTTAAATCGTGAGAAAGTATCGGATGTCGAATAACTCTAAAAAATATCTCTATCACCCGAATTGAATAGTTTGCTTCCTTTATTGTAAAAGACAGGTCGCGTAATGTATTCGCAACATCAACGAACAATTTCACGCAATATTTAGATGCGTGAATGTTTTAATGGTTAGCCTCTGAAAGAAGCGTCGGTCGCGAGCGTTGGGACAGCAGCGGCTTAATCGCAGCTGTGATAGCGACGGAAGAGGTTTCCTCGATGCATCAAAAGGGAGGTCAATAAAAAAGGACATTCTTGGAAAAGGTGCGGGGGTTTATTGGAGGAGAACTTTCTCTGTGACATCATGCATTGGTGACAAACACGGGAAATATCGACAACGGCAACTTTATCCTGCGATAGTCATATAGTCAATACAGTTACTTCTCTCAAGCATTTTCAAAGACTTCTTCCTCCTTTCGTACATGATGAAGAGATTATCTACTCTAATTTCTGAATCGTCTTCTTTTTAAATTCCTGCGTCTAACATTCAATTTTCGGCTCTTGCGCAGGGAGTGAAACTTTCTTCCGATTTATAGTCTCTTAAAGAGGTTTCCTAATACCTCAATCTAAAGGAGAATTTACGGGGATAATTGGTATCTTCAGGTTATAACTATCAATAAATGGGATAACTATTTCTCTCCCTCGACTTCCGAACATTCGACATAAATATTTTGTTTGGTACAATAAGACTATTTACAGGAGAGCAGTTTTACAGCTTGATTATGAATAGCTATTACTATGAAACGTTTTATGCTTAAAAATAATGCATTAAAAATCTCGCTCTGTAGGTTTTTAATAGAGGAAAGAATGTGGAGTGAAAAAGTAAAGAGATACAGCTTTAAAGAACACTTGGTAATTTCTACGGCAGATTTAGGAGTCTAAATAATAATTAATAGAGACTAGTTTCGTCTATGAGTTGATATCTTCATCTTCCTGCAAATAATAACAATTTAACTTTATTCGGGCAAGATTGAGACCAAATTGAAGATGTCAACTCATTGATAACACTAGTCAACCAAAATCTGCCGCAGAAATTACGAAGTGTTCTTTGTTTTAAGATGTTTCACGAAGTCACGCTGGGACGTATTAATTGTAAGTAAAGAGATGATTTTAGTAAAATCGAGTAGGAAAAAAGAACGGCGATCGGCGGACAATCCCCAAGATATACACCCGATATCTAAATAAAATGTAATTAAACACTAACCTTCATTGCGGGATCCTCGGCGGTAATCCTTGGCTCCGTGAAAATGGTTAATGTCCTCCGAGCGGGACAGAACTTCATCGCCTCCGCATGCCAAGCCTACGGTTCGGTTGCCACCTAACAGCACCTCAATCCAGCACTAAACACACCACCGAAATCAGCAGTCACCAATACAACACTGACACCACCCACGCTCCGCTCTGCGGCGCCCTCTCAAATCACTTCCAATCCATCGTAAGACTTTCTCTTCCTCGAATTCGCCGGTTTTTCTTTCGGATTATAAAGAGCGGCGCAGTCTTCCTTTTTTCTCGTGGATGCTCCGAAAAGAGGGTTGGGACACCGGCGCGGAGATTTTCAATCCGGATGTGCTGCAATAGAAGCAAAAACAGAACATGAGTTTTCTTGGAGATGTTGATTAAGAGCGGAGATAAATGGGCCCCGCTATTATAAAAAATAATAATAGAAAAAATATAATTTACGGATTTACGGAACGAGGTTTATGCATTCTTCCATGAATATTTTCAGGAGAATTGCTCGGAATTAAATTAAACTGGAGGTATTATAGAGTGGGAGGATTAGGAAATATTCTTATTTTTCCCGTGTCTGAAGCCTAGAGAGTTTGTGTGGTGATGTTGAGTTTCATCCTTTGTAGGAGTTAGAAATGAGTTGAAAAGAGTAGAGAAGGTATGTCGTAACCCTATGTATGACGTATGTTGAAAGAAACGCATTTCCAAGACTGGAAAGACATTTCCATAGACTGAATAGAATACTAGTCTAGAATTCAAAATATCTTAACTGCCTCTGTTCTGCGCATACTATTATAACTATTTGACATAAATATCAAAGGATTCTAAAATACCTACTCTCATTTATTTTTTGTGATAATTTCATTATATCAAATATTCTTAAGATAATTTGGTAATAAGCATGCACAGGAGAATGCTCGTTATTCCAAAAGTGTCTACAAAAATGGTAAAAGTTCAATTTATTTCAGCTGGATTTCAAATTCCTTTTATATTTACTAACCAAATGTTGAACATACTGATAATAACTAAATGTTGAGTATAATAATAATAATAATCAATTTATTTATTCAAAGACATACATAAGTATATACTGGACACTCAAAAACAAAATTTTACAAATTTAACCAGTATAATATAATTACATTTGAAGCAAAACTACATTAATCAATATTAACTCAATGCAATAACAATTACAACATGACAAATGCACCAGAATTACGACATTTATTGAAAATTACATACTTCACTCCTACAACAGAAATGCCCTTCGTTAACAATTCATCCACATAAAAAATGCTTCAGCCAGGAGATATTCCTTCAATTTTTTACAAAATGATACCTTTCTGTTATTTTTAATTAACGAAGGTAATTTGTTATAAATTTTTAAAGCCATCACCTCAAAGCTTCTCCCTGTTAAACTGAGCCTATGGGATGGGGTCCTCAAGTTGCCTCTTCCTCTAGTTAAGTGGTCATGCTGATACTCTTGCTTCAAGTACATGTCTACGTTCTGATGAATGTAGACAGCACATGTATATATATATATCATCATCATCATCATCAGCCATTTTCAATCCGACGTCGGATGTAGGCCTCTCCAAGCGCTTTCCAATTAATTCTATTCTGAGCTTCTCGTTGCCATGTTACCCCTAAATACTGAATGATGTCTCTGTTCCATCGGTCCCTTGGTCTTCTTCTTGGTCTCTTGGTATCCAGTTCAGAACTGCTGATGTCCATCGGTTGTCGTTTCTCCTTGCAACATGGCCTGCCCACATCCATTTCAGTGATCTTACCTTATCTATGATGTCTGTCACTCCTGTTATCTTCCTAACCCAGGTGTTGCGTTTCCTGTCTCTTCTTGTGATTCCAAGCATACATCGTTCCATACCTCTTTGTGTAGTCTGAAGTCGCATTGCTGTGTTTAACACCCATGTTTCACTTCCATATATCAAAACTGGTAGAATGCATTGGTTGAAGACCTTTCTCTTTAGACCATTGGCATTTTCGGCTTCAGAATATGGTTGCTCCTTCCGAAAGCACTCCATCCTAATTTTCTTCTTCGATTCACTTCATTGGTCCTATTTTTCTCTCCTGTCGTAACCAGTTGTCCCAGGTAAGTGTACTCTGAAGAAACATCGAGGGGTACCTCTTGTAGTAGGATTGGTACTTGTGCTGCAAAAGAATTAAACATTACCTTAGTTTTCCTTAAGTTTTTCCTGAGTCCTATTTTCTGCCCCGCCGCGTTCAGTTCTTGAAGTCTTGATGCTAGAACTTCACCGTTGGTTGCGAAGAGTACTATATCATCTGCTAAACGGAAATGACTGATGTGCTCTCCATTGATCCGTAGTCCTCTTTCTTCCCAGTCAAAGGTTTTAAAGATTTCTCCTAGAACGGCTGTAAAAAGAATTGGTGAAAGGCAGTCGCCTTGTCTCACTCCCTTCTCAATCCGGAATTCCTCTGTTTCTTCTTGCAGCATTACAGAGGCTGTGGCGTCCTTGTAGATGCTGCGTAAAAGTTGGATGTACTTGGTCTCTATCCCTCGTTTTCCCAGTGCCTCCACTGTGGAGGAGGTACTTACCGAGTGAAAGGCCTGGGCATAGTCCACGATGCAGAGTGCTAGTGGCATCTCGTATTCGTTCATTTTGCTGATAATTTCTTGCAGCGTGTGGATGTGGTCCATAGTGCTGAATCCCTTGCGAAATCCAGCCTGTTCTCTTGGGGTGGCAGCTGACAGGGACGTCTTCAGACGTGCAGCTATTACTCTCATGAACGTTTTGTAAATAACAGGAAGGAGGCTGATGGGGCGGTAATTCTTCAAATCTTCCTGGCTTCCTTTCTTGTGCAAAAGGACAATCTTTGGATGGTTCCATTCCTTCGGAATTCTCCCTTGTCTAAGGCAATTATTGAATAACTGCGCTAGGACAGGAGAAATTTCTGTAACACCAAGTTTCAGATATTATGATAAAACTCCATCAGCTCCTCCTGCCTTTCCATTCTTCATCTTCTTGATGGTCTCTGTTACTTCTTCTAGGAGAATAGAGGGGGGGTTTTCTGAGTTCTGTCTTTCTTCTTGGTTTTCCTCTTCAACATTTTCTGTCTTCTTGTATAAGTGCTTATTGCTAAGTGGCTTTGGGGTGTTAAAAAGGGAGGTGTTTAGAATGTGTTGGGCATTAGGCAGCTAAGAATGCAGAGTTATTTCCCTTCTTAAGATAGATGACTGAAACATTTAACACGTTATAACAAAACACATGCCCACAAGATATTATAATTTTACCCCTCATTTATTACAACCGAAATCATCGTAGAAAAAACACCATCTTCAACCCATTTCTTTGTTTATGATAGATTGTCATCGAGCCAAACCTCCGAGTTTTAATTAGATTACGAAATAGCAATTTTTGCCTTTCCTAGTAGATCAAGTTTGCAAACAAATCCTCTCGCACGAAGAGGAATGTACAATGGAACTTTAGGACGTAGGAATGACGCAATTTCCTTTCGTTTCAAAACGGCTTTGACATTATTAACGCGATAAGAATGACTGTGAAGAACATTTCCCTTCACACGTGCGTTTGAGGATAATGAAAATTCCTCCGCAGAAAGAATTGATAGTGTTTTCCAAAACAACACTGCTCATTAAAGTGGGTAATGAGCAAGAACGAATTCCGCCATGTCTATTTAAGGATTCCATATCGCACCTAAAGGCCATCGGACAATGACCCGAGCCCATCCCACTCTATGAGCGCCTCCACAGTTACTTCTGCGACGGCCCGTCGTATAACTAAGTAATAGCCAAGAAAGGAAGGAAAAGTGAAAACGGGAAATCAACGTCTTTAGAGCATCACGTTTTTCGAGCGACAACTTTTATGGCGCCTTTTGTCTATCCGAATGTCAAATTGGCGACTCTTTGGCGGCGCTTTTGCAATTTAAGAGGTGACCACGAGCGGGATTGACTATCTACCGCAATCTCCGAATCAAAGGCGACCTCACAAGACGCTCTCTCCAATGCTAAACAATTTCGAACGGCTGTCGACAGCAAGAGATATTGCAGAGGTCAATTATCTGCTGCAGAATGAATGAACCGTTTCGTGGAAGTCAGTCGATGTAAAAGAATGCAATAATTGTAGCAAAGATTTGGATCTCTGAAACACTGGTCTCTTCAATTTTTTCTATTATTTATATTATCGCTTAAATTTGTTGATTTATTTTATTATCATTATTGTTGATACCGTAATTGGCCTAGTGCTGTATGTCGATGTGTTATTAATAAATAAATAAATAAGTTTTCTGGATTCTCAAAGTGATTTATATGGAATGCTAGAGATGCAAATGCTATCCCGCGGCACACTAAGTTCTTACATTTGGTGTTCAATGCGCATCAAACATTAACTTTGCTCTAGTGATGTTTTCTGTATTTTTTTTTAGTTTTTGTTGAACTCTTCAAAATGTGCACTCCTTGTTTCTTCGTCAACTTTGATAGACTAAAAACGACAAATGCATAGTTTACTGTGCCTGGGAGTTTTTGTGATAATAGGATGACGGCAGAGAAAAATAAGGCTGGGAGTACTACCCGATAGCGATTCATAGAGTCGACATTAAAGACAATGAATTAACAAACATAGATTTAAGGCACGAGAAGGGCGTGCGAAAGACAAATCATCAGTAATACTCAATAAAACATTCGAACGATTCTACGCATTACCACCGGAAACAGGCCGTTCTCATATAAAATCATGGCACAGACAAATAGATGCGATTGAGATGAGCCTTTCCTTCATTCCCAACTCACACCTAAACTGCTAAACACATTACGCATTTTTCAATGCAACAACGTATGTACTATTTATGTTGATGTGTAGATGAGATTTGATGACGAATGGATATGACCTGGATGTGGTCGATAAACTTCCTACTCTGAAAACTTTTTTTTACATATGTTTCGCTGGCTATGATAGATGCGAACACTTTTCAGTCCAGGAAATTATTTAAAATATTTTACGTAAGTTTTATCTTTAAAACTTTCTCTCGTCAAAGATTAATAGAGCAATCGGAATGAATTCAAGGGCAAAATGTTTAGAACGATAAGAATAGTTTTGACCTTGAGGACCTAAAAGGGTTCTTTGTGATACGCTTTTCGAGAGATAGTGTTATTTTCCTCACCTCATGTTCACAGCAAGAGCAAAAGCGTTCTAATCCAAAATTATATCAGTTTTAATATCCTGAGGTTTGGGATTAAAATAAATTTTCAATCATCACCATTAAATATGAAAAATATTCTTGTTGATTTCATCCGAATCTACTTAAGCCCTGTTTTCCAAGGATCCCGCATGCGTGAAAATGTGCTAGCGTTGAAGTTGCTCACTAGAGTTTTCTTGATAGTGTTTTCCAAGACAACGAGCGCGAATCACGCTGGCGAACCACGCTAACGCCACGCAGAGCAGTTGAGTCGAGAGCAACCTCAGCGTGGCGTGAAGCAGAAGTCCGGAGATGGAGTCGAAGCTTTTTGACCCGGCTACGGATGATATACTAATCGAGCTGATGCGCAAACATCCTTGCTTGTATTCGATGAAGCTGAATACATATAAGGACATAAAATTAAAGGAAAACGTGTGGAAAGAAGTAGGAAAAGAACTGGGGAAAAGCGGTAAGCAAAAGTAACACGTGCAACATTGCTTCATTAAAGTTTGATCACTAATTAAAAAGTATGTTAACATACGATTGACTCGTTAGAAACGGAAGCTTTATAGATTTTTATTTCTTCAAATTTATACATGAAATATATGGCTTAATTTGCTCTCCTCACATGTTTAATTTGCCATTGAACGTCTCCTTGCCTGCCACTGAAATATTCAGCGAAATCGTCTCATATTTTGAAAGCTTCATGGGTAGCATTTCCTCCTAATTTTGCCAGAGGTTACACGTTTTCCTTTGGGAGATAGAGTTTGTCTTCCATCGGTTCCCTTGAATGGGAAATGCGATCGTTTATCAAAAAGTTATGTAGAATGCATGCAACCATTGTAAGGTCATCAACAGTCTCCGGTTTAACAGCGATTGGCACATGAAATGTCCTAAAGTATTGGCAAATAATACCAAAAGCATTTTTACTTGTTCTCCTAGCACGGCTATGGCGATAATTGTAAACTGCCTTTTGTAGATCTGTTGAAGATTGCTCTTTAGAATAAGGCCTCATGATATTGACTGTAAGCTCGAAGGCTTCATCACTTACTATTACATAAGGGGGCATTCCATGTCAAGTGGACCAATTTTAGAGAAATGCCCCGCTCGACCATCACCGATTTCAATGAAATTTTGTGTGAACATAACATCATATCTTCTATGAACATTTCCCAAGTTTTACATCCATCCATGAAATATTTGCTGAGATATATATAGTCATTTGTTTGACCCCCTACCGCAGCCTTCTGTAGTTAGACATCGATTTTTAGCAAGTTTGAGACATGTTATCTCACGCAATATTCCGTTGAGCAAAACAAACCTTGGTATTCCTATACAACCTATGTTTCTCTATTACACAAAATAATAACAAATCTTTTATGAGCGATACCTGCGAAGAAAATTTGAAGCAAAATCGGCACAAAAAATTAAGGCTCGAAAAAAAGTTAAAGTTTGGCATTTTATATCTTTTGAACTAAACATACAATAAACACGAAACTTTGTGCCTTATAACTTATGTATACAAGGTGTTGGAATAAAAAGTTTCATTTTCTTAATGTCGCCCGTTAGTTTAAAAATTGAGTGCAAATATTGTGATTTTCGTTACGACGCCGAAAATTGGGTATATTCAGCTCACATTTACAAAAAAAGACCCTCTCGAATTTTTTCCAAATTATTTTTAAAAGAAAGTGCATGCTTTTGTCTCTCTAAAAACCTAATTCTGGTTTTTCATCGCGGGCGTATAAGGCCCGAGAAATCGGAATGAACATGAAGTTACCTCCGCCCGAAAAGTGTGGCGCGAAAAAAAATTTAAAGTTTAGCATTTTATATCTCTGCAAATAAACATAACATAAACGCGATACTTTGTATCGTATACCTACTTAATACGAGGTGTTCGAATAAAAGTTTCACTTTCCTAATGCTTTCCGTTGGTTTAATATTTGACTGTAAATATTAAGAATTTCGTTACGACGCCGAAAATAGGACATTTTCAGTTCACATTTACAAAACAAGACCCTCTTGTAATTCTTTCTTATTTTCAAACAAGGAAAAGGGTAAGATGACTTGGCACGATAAGTCGTGCATCTCGGAAAATTCCCAAGGAGAAACGGACATGAAAAAAGTCTGACGGAACCGGGACTCGAACCCGGGTCTCCCAATTGCCGGTCGGTTGCTCTATCCATTGAGCTATCCCGCCAGAACATTTC
>KZ309275.1:104437-128119 GCA_000376725.2 Ladona fulva | reverse complement strand
GTCGCCGATGGACTATCAGATCACAAAGCCGTCGTTACAAATTTAGATATCAACTTGGTTAGGCACCAAAAACCTAAGCGCAAAATGTATTTGTATTCAAAAGCGGACTTTAAAGGATTTCGTGATTCGCTAACAACTAATTTTCCTGTGTATAAAGCGCGTTCGATGAGTCTAAACACAGAGGATGCTTGGAATTTGTTTTTACGGAAAATGCGCGACCTCATGGTTATTTTTTTGCCCTTCAAATATTCCAAACAGAGCAATGATCCAAGATGGTACAATAAAGATACAAGAAAAGGGTATACTTCAGAAAATACAACACATTTCGTGTACGGTTTTGCCAGTCTGTGAAAGAAAACATGACATAAACTGTGACGCAAAGAGGTTATTGGATGTTTCACCGCTAGATATGGATACCCATTGACGGATAGGAGGGACGGAGTACCGGCGTAGAAGCGTCTGTTAAGCCCTGTTTACACGGTGCATTAACTTGTACAAGTTAATGTACAAGTTAATGTACCATTTAATGTACGAAAAAATGTACGTTTGCATGAACGAAATACATGAATGGGTGTTTACACGGTGCATTTTTTCGTACAAGTTTTCATGCATTTTTAGGAAGCGCATTATACGATTGTTTTTGTTTTTTTCTCAAAAAAGCGCATCATTTAAATAAGGAAAAAGGTTAAGGTGACTTGGTTTCTCCTTGGGGTGCATCATTTAAATGTTTAACAGATATCGACAACTCGGAAGCAGTTCATTTATCACATATTCCGCATATGGGTTTTCCTTAATTAGTTTTCCGTGGGGACATCNGATGTCGGCCGCGCGTTCTTAAGCTCTATTTTAATTCGACGAATTGCAGGTTTAGCTAAGTCAGGTTAAGTTAAGTCATAGGACCCTTAATACGCCTTCGTGAATACGGACTAGCTAGCTAACCCTGCTTAGCGGCCATTTTCGGTACATAAACCGAGTTTTAGGGCTTCGTGAATACGGCCGTAATTTTCGTCGTAGAAAGTCCATTAAAATACGCTGAAACTTCTCTTTCGACAAGTGATACGAGGAGATTAAAAATTTGTTGCTTATTTCAATTGTTTATAACTTTTTAAATTTTACTGAAAGTGTCCAGTTCGGTTAAAGGACCCCTGCTGTGCGGGTCGAGTCCCAGAGAAGGACGAATCCGAGGCAAGGGTTCGAAAAGGTCGGGATTATCGGCATCCTGCGGAGATACCCCTAGCTCTCTACCTGTCCCCCAGAAGATCGACATTAACCAATAAAATAAAAACGGCGAATGTACCCTCTGATATTTATCAATCCTTGAACTCTCACTTCACTATGGGACTCAGTAAAAAGAAGTCTAGATTTAGATTTAGATTTAGATTTATACCCCGCAAGCCGCCAGTGGCGCATGGCAGGGTGTGTTGCAACACCAAAGACATAACCTAATCCATCGTGTTTGCATCTCTAATGCTCTGTGGAAAGAACGACCAGAAGTAACAATCTGTTTTAGCGATTACTTCCTTGTAACGCTTGGTAGTCGCCTCTCGGAGATCGCGCTCGCTGTTTACCGGAATTACTATGTCTTCCACTTCATCTAAAAATTCTGAATCGATGAATTTGTCGAAAAGCTTTCGTCTATAATCCGATCTTCTCATTTTGAGCGAATTCCACCCGAGGGATTTTATCATAGCCGTAACGCTACTGTCGAACCTGAAGTTACCAGTGACGAAACGAGCTGCTCTACGTTGGACCATCTCTATATCTGATACTAACCCTACTTCATGTGGATCCCAAACCGCGCAGCAGTATTCGAGACTAGGCCTAATGAGGGAAAAATAAGCAATTTCTTTGACTTTTGATGGACATCCTCTCAGTGTTCTACTTGTCAATCTCTGCATTCTATTTGCTTTTCCTATAATGTCACTAATATGTTCTTTGAACGATAAACTACTGCTGAGTGTAACTCCTAGGTATTTATTATGGCGCACAAACTCTAGTGGGTATGATGAAATTTCATACTGTACGCTAATTACGTTGGTGGAACGGGTAAAAGACATCGCAACGCACTTCTTAGCATTCAAGTCAAGCTGCCAATCTTTGCACCAACTTGATATAACGTTTAGGTCCTTCTGTAGGATACTGCTATCATCTTCTGATGTTATCTCTCTGTATATAAGAGTGTCATCGGCAAATAATCTAACTGTGCTCCTTACATTATCCACTAAGTCATTTATATATATTAGAAACAATATCGGCCCTAATACACTTCCTTGCGGTACTCCTGATGTGATATATACCTCATTGGATAAAATTCCATCCAATGCAACTCGTTGAGATCTGCTTACGAGAAAAGATTTTATCCATCCGACCACTTTCTTGTCGATCTCATAGGCAATTAGCTTTTGAATTAGTTTTACGTGAGACACTGTGTCAAAAGCCTTCCTGAAATCTAGGAATACTGCGTCTGTTCTACCACCCTTATCTGCTGCCTTAGTTACGTCATTCATAAAAAGGGCTAACTGAGTTTCACATGACCTACCTTTGCGGAACCCGTGCTGGCTATGACTAATTGCTCCCTTCTGGGATAGAAAGCGCATTATTGAGCTCGCTATAATATGCTCCATAACTTTACAAAATATCGAGGTGAGAGAAATTGGCCTATAATCATCTGGCTTTAGGGTGCGACCTTTCTTAGGAACTGGAGTTACATTTGCTTTTTTCCATGACACTGGGACTGTGCCCTCATCTAATGATTTCCGATAGAAGACGAGAAGAAGAGGAGCAAGCTCATTAGCTAAAGTTTTTATTACAAATGAGGGAATACCTTCGGGACCTGGCGCCTTTTTTCTGTCGATCTCTCGCAATAACTTTTCAATTCCTTCAACTGATAACTCAATTGGGCTCATTTCCGAATCAACGCGCGTTGCAAAATCGTTTACTAGACCATTATCTACGGTGAAGCATTTTTGATAATGCTGGTTAAGTAAGTTCGCCTTTTCTATCGACGTATTAATGATAATTCCTTCTTCGTTAGTTAAGCTAGGTACGGAAGACTGACCGCCACGAGTCTCACGCACATACGACCAAAATTCTTTCTGATCACCTCCTAGTGATTCTAACAAGGTTCTAGATCTATATTCCTGAATTTCTTTATTAGCTTCCTCCTTAACTAGCTTTCGCATTTCTCTATACTTTTGTTGCTCTAACTCAAAATTAGCTCCGCATGCTTTAAGTTTCCTCAATCGGGAATGAATAAGTCTCTGCTTCCTATGCAATGCTCGCAACTTCGGCTTTGTCCATCGTGGCTCCTTACGCTCACGCATGCTTTTGGTCGGTACGTATTTAGCTAATCCATCTTTGATAATGCGGAGAAACTCATTCCAACTATCATCGATTGTGTTTCTACCCACAAAACAACAAAAATCATCCCTTCTCTTGTTAATATAATCCTTGAACTCCGAAAATTTCGCTTTGCTAAATACGTATACTTGCCTCGGCGGTTTGAGGGATTTAATTATAACTGCCTTCATTTCTGCCGTTATTACGTCGTGGTCTGAAATACCGTCAACTATATCGACACTAGTTATCAAGTGTGGGTGAGAAGCGACTAGTAAATCAAGTATGTTTCCTTGACCTGTACGATTCGTCCGAGTAATATTCATGTTAATTTGTTCAAGGCCATGCAGTGAGAATGTATCAATTAATTTCTGCGATAACCTTTTCTCTCTACTAAAGTTCGAACACGTCACATTCTCCCAATTAATATGAGGTAGGTTAAAATCTCCTCCTAAGACAATGATGGGGTCCTTCATTTTCTCTCTAATTATATGTAAAGACTCAGATAGGTCTTCTAAGCCGTCGAATTCGCCATCGGGAGGGCGGTAAAAAGAGCAAAAGAGAATTTTACTTCCATTTTTTCCAAGAACCGAGCACCAGACCATTTCGCTCGTAGTATTCACTATAGGATCTTCGCGTTGGCTATCCAAATGATCTTTAACTGCTATAAACACTCCACCGCCTATTCTGCTCAGTCTATCCTTTCGATACACGACATAGTCCGGAGGAAAAATCTCGCTCGATGAGATATCTTCGCATAACCAACTCTCGGTTCCTAATATTATATCTGCGCAGGTGCCTCTTGCAAGACTAATTAACTCCGCTTGCTTATTTCGAATGCTTCTACAATTCACGACTATAATTTTTATATCTCTTGTCTCGCTTATTAAATCTGATCCTCTTATCATCTCGCTCTTTAGTTTTTCAGGAGTTGCATCCACCTTTACGCTTCCGTTAATATCACTTTTTTTCGTGCGGGACTCGCTCAATTTATCATACGTATTTATGTGGGTGCCTATGTTTCCTAAACTCAGCCCTACCCTATTTAATCTCAATATCTCATCAAGTCCTTTATCACAGGCTAACCTAAAAAAGCACCCACATCACTGAAAACCCTACGCGCTACCTTCTCCGCAGCCTCGGCCGTATAATGGACTCCGGAGCGATTGAGGGGTACCCTACACGAGTCAAGAACGTGGCGCAGTTCGACGAAGTCCACCCCTTTGCCCCGACAGAAATCCCTCAGCCGACGGTTTAGCCCCTCCACCCTACTCCAAACCGTGCGACCTCGGTCAATCCGCGGAACAATACTGCATATGGATAGCCCAATGCCAATCCCAGACGAGTCCCGAAGGCGCGCTACTTCAGAGACTAGATCCTCGAAAGAATCTAAAATCTCCTCGGAGCCACGCCTCGAGGCATCGTTGGTGCCAACATGAGCCACCACACGCAGCGAGGAGCAACCCGTCTCCCTGACCGCCGCCCTCAACTCCTTCGTCACCTGGGGCACCGTACCTCCTGGTATACACCTGGAGAACACCCGCTCCACAACTCCCTCCCGGCGGGCCCTTCGCCGCAACGGAGACATTATACGTCGGACGTTGGAGCTCCCTATAACTAACACTCCTTTCCCCCCACGGCCTTCCTTCGGCCCAGCCTCCTCCGTGGCAACGGGCGAGTGCTCTAGCGCAAGGTCCGTCAACACCTCAAACCTATTGCTAACAGTGAGTGAGTCAGCCGGAGCATCCCCATCACACTGCTTTCGCAGCACAAAACCGCGAGCACCGCGGTTAGAGACCACCTTCCACTCATCAGCCCTCGGGGATTGGCATGCAACGACCGGCGTGGTATCCTCCGCAGAGAAGCCGATAGGCTTGCCTACTTTCGTACTCGGGCAAGGCCGAGGTGCTTCTAAGGCACGACAAGCTTTAGGGCTCGTGGCGGAGGGTCCTGCGCAAGCCGAAACAAGACCAAACCCTTCGAGCAGAGAGCGGAGGTCCGCAACCTCTCTCTCAAGGTCCATGATACGAGACACAAGTGCCTCGTAACCAGCGGCCCTCATGATCGAAGATACGGGAGTCCTCGGGGAAGCCATCCTACACTCAAAACTCCTAACTGATTTAGTAATAAATTATGTGCCATCTAAATACAATCAACTAACTAAACACGGAAAACCGCCAACGATAACTGCACTCGGATAAAATAAAAATAAAAAAAATTAAATATAAAAAACTGACTCCTGCGAGGGAAGACCTGAGAGAAAACTAAAACGATATAAAAATGAAGCTGCTTATAGCGTGACGCCTTATACTAATAGAAGAATTCAAAAACTAACACTCCAGGTGGAAAAAAAGACAATCTAAGGAAATAGACCTATGTGCGAACAGAACACGCTAAAACAACAGGAATAAGACTTATAACGGTGAAAGCAAAATAGAAATACACAAGAAGTTATCTATGAAAGCAAGCAAACGGAAGTATTAACTCTGAGGAGAATAACTTATCGTTAAAAATAAAAAAGAAAAACAACAGTAATTTAACTCGGATAAGCACTGAAACCCTGATGAATTAGAAGTAAAAAATAACAACTATGGCTTTTATAAGACAAGTACCTGTCCTGTAGGACCTCCTTAAATGGAGGTCATATCTTCATTTATATCTTTATGGTTAATTTCGAATGTATTAATTTACCTCAGTATCAGATTTTTCAAACTATTCTCTTCAAACGAAAGAGTTATATTAAACAGACGTTTCACTGGTTTCGAAATGATAATTTGAGACATTTTGAACAACACAAACGAAAGCATCGATAGAGATACAGCAATACTAGCTAATTATAATCTTATTTTTCGACACAGGAAAACGGGTAAGGGTGACTTTGCGCAAGATGGTGCGCACCCAGGAAAAATCCTTGTGACAAATAAAAAAAAAATTGTGACAAAGTCTCCCGAATGGCTCGGAGAAATGTTCTGCCGGGATAGCTCAACGGACAGAGCACCCGAACGGCAATTGGGAGACCCGGGTTCGATTCCCGGTCCCGTCAGACTTTTTTCAAGTCCATTCTTCCTTGGGACTTATTTTTCGATTTGCATCTGCGATATTTATTGATATTTTCACCAGGAGATAAGAACGTTGGCGCGTCCTCCGTGTTATATTAGTTTGACGATGTCTGGCACTCAGTTAATTTGTCTTCATTGGAAGGCATTGATCGGTAAGAGAATGGCATGGGAGTATCACAGATTCAGAAACTCATTCGCAGATAATGTCCTTTGATCGATTGAGATAAAAGTTTCCTCTGAGGCCAACTCCGTAAGAATAATTACTTGACTTAGAGTTTAATGAACCATTCACAATAATAATTCATAATTAATACTTGCATTCGCTTTAAATCATATGTATGGGGAGCGTAGACGAGTCTATTGAGCGTTCGCCGTTAGCGAAAGCGGTCCGGGTTCGATTCCCAATGGGAACCCATATTTGCGTCGAAAGATTTTGAAAGTAGTTCTACTTCTACTTTCCAAGTAGTTCTACTACTTATTTTAATATATATTCAACTAATTGACTCAACAAAGATTCTGGTATTTCCTCTGAGATTAAAGAGATTTTACATGTGTAATTGGAGTTAACCTTTGGAAAACATCTCTGAATAGCCTTCCACTTGCATTTTCCGAGAATTAATTTGTTTTTCACGAGTTCTAACTTGCCTTACAATTGGTACGGTTTTGGACAGCGATCAATCGAATCTTTTCTCAATTTCTGTGGCATTGGAAATGCTATTCACCGCGTTGCCTCAGTTTCGAGATTATGATTTTCAATCCTCAGATGAGGACGGGAGAAGATACTACCCCCAAGAGAATTTATTCCTAACCTTAATTTCTTTAAGTTCCTTAGGACGGGAGTTGCCTGAATAGATCAACATCTTCGATGAAGGAAGGGTCATAAGTCATGGCCTTTTGGAGATGGTTAGCAAACATAGTTGCTTTTGAACTGTCTTCAATGATTAATTGCTTGTTGAAATTGATGGGATTGTCAAAAGTTTTCCCTTTTTTAATAGTTTTTGCAAGTGACCATAGGGAGTTATGTTCTAAATTGACAGAGGTGAGAAAAGTAAGCCAGCGTTGGTTATTGATTTTAGTGATTAACTTTTTAATTTCTCTATTTAAAATTTTTAAAAGGACCAGGTCATTTATGTTTCTGAAAATATGAAATTGTCTCCTGATTCTATTGGATTGGAGTAATTTCCTAATTTCGATTGGGAGAGCAAATGAGTGGCTATTTATGGATTTTGTAGCTGAGGAATTTTCTTTGGCAGATAAAATAAAGTCATTGAGTAATTCAATCCAATATTCAATATTCACCCAAGTCGGGAGGGAAACCCCCCAAAACCTCCCGAAGGCAGTACGTCATAAATATAAAAGAAAATACAAGTAAACGATACCTACAATTAATACAATATAATAAAAACTTATAAAACAAAAAAGAAAAAAAAAAGAAATAATAATAATAATAACAATACAAAATTACCCACACTATTATAAAGCAATTAAAATTAAACATCAAATTCCACTATTACAGTTTAAAATACAAATGCTACACTGTTAGGATAAAGTAACTTACATAACTAAATGATTATTGATAAAATTTATTTAACATCACACAACTCTTTTAATTCTATTTACAAATACATTCCCAGTCTGAGGAAAAGGTTCGAACACTTCCCCAGGTAAATTGTTCCATTCTACTATTCCCCTATTTAGAAAAGAGTATTTACAGACATCCGTTTTTTGTTTTAGAGTACCAACTTTATGATTGTGATCATTCCTTCCTAAATAATCCGGTTTCCGGAGTCTACTGTTTAATTCTTTCAATGAAGGCTTCCCTATCACGGTTTTATACATGTTCCCTAACCTTTTGGTTTTACGTCTTGCTTCTAACTTTTCCCAACCAAGTTCCTTAATCATTTCATTGACACTATCCGTTTTCCCATATCTGCCCAAAACGAATCTTGCTGCGCGCCTCTGTACATTTTCGAGTTTACCCGTAAGACCTTTTTGATGTGGATCCCAAACGCTATCGCTATACTCTAGCATCGGCCTAACAAGTGTTAAATAAGCCTTTTCTTTAACTTCCCTACGGCACTTCTTAAGGTTTCTGATTACAAAATTAAGTGTTCTGTTCGCTTTACAGGTTATGTTTTCGATATGACTTGCCCAATTTAAGTTATTACTGAAGGTAATCCCTAGATATCGAATATTTTTATCTGTTGGAACGCATAAGTTTCCTATATTATACTTGAATTGAAATTTGTTCCGGTTAAAGTTTATTATTTTGCTTTTGTTAGCGTTACATTTCAATTTATTTCTAACAAGCCATGCGTTCAACTCTGTTAGGTCGTCTTGTAGAGCGATGCAATCTCCAAGATTTCTTATTGTTCGATAAATAATACAATCGTCAGCAAACAAACGAACGTTCGATTTAATATTTTTCGGCATATCATTTATATAAATTAAAAATAATAAGGGCCCTAACACACTTCCCTGAGGTACACCTGAAGTTACTTTGAAAGCTTGTGATGATTGTTCGCCGATTTTAACCTTTATAGTCCTATCGCTAAGGAATGAATGTATCCATTTAACTACTCTTGGATCAATATTTATGCGCGAAATTTTTTCTAGAAGGATGTTATGATCTACTACGTCAAATGCTTTAGATAAATCAATTACTACTGCATCTACTTGCTCTGATGTGTCGTATGCTTCGACTAGGTCTCGATTAAAACATAAGAGTTGGGATTCGCAAGAATATCCCTTCCTAAATCCATGTTGACGATCGGTTATCCAGTTCTCATTGTCCCAAAAGTTTCGTATGTAATCAGCTACCATTTTTTCGAAAATCTTACATACAACGCTCGTAAGACTTATAGGTCTATAGTTATCTGCCAATTTTTTGTTTCCCCCCTTATGTATTGGTATAACTGTAGCGGATTTCCAGTCATGCGGAATTTCACCGTTGTTCAACGCAATCGTAAATATTCTATGAAGATAATATACTATTGCACGTCCACCAATTTTTAGAGCTTCTACCTGTATGTTGTCTGGTCCTACTGATTTTTTATTCTTAAGTGCATTAACTCTTTTAAGTATATCGTTAAAACCTATGTTGAACCGCGAGTATTGCATTTCTTCTTCCTCTGGTTGTCTTCGGTCCCCTATGCTCACCGTTTCCTTGGGTACGTAATTGCTAGAAAAGTGTTTCACAAATTCTTGAGCTTTATCGTCGTCGTTAAAGTATTCTTCCCCGTTGCTGCCTATTAGTACCTGAATGTCCTTCCTAGCTTTGCTTCGCTTTCGTACATAGCTGTAAAAATGGCTGTTATTTTTATCGGAGAGGACTTTTTCTAAGAAGTAATTTTGGGCTTTCATTTTCTCAATATTTAGAATTTTACGGATCTGTTTATATTTCGAATGGTATCTGTTGCTAAGTAGTCTCGTTTGGTGTAGCTTTCGTGCCTTTATCTTTAGTCGTCTAATTTTCTTATTGTAATATTCAGGGTCACTATTTTCTTTTATAATTTTCACGGGTATACAAGCGTTAAGTGCGGAGGTAAGAATCGTCTTAAAATTATTCCATACTTCTTCAACGGTTTCCCCTCTGCCTGCCCATTCATTGTATCTCTCTCCCAAAATATCCTGAAACGCAGCGATGTTAGCTTTCTTATACTGATATACAACCCTGTTGGTAGGAGCAGCAATGGTCTTATGATTCCAAAGTATTTCCATATAAATCCCCTGATGGTCACTTATCCCCGGAAACACCTCAAGTTCGCTGAAAATCTCAGGAGGTCTCACTAGAAAAACATCTATTAAATTATCGTTACGAGTTGGACAATGCACGAATTGGGTGAAGCCTCCTTCTCCTACGATTCTGTTCACTAATAGCTGTGCTGTGCCTAAGGCTCCCTCTTGACCTGACCACTTAACCTCAGGAATGTTGAGATCACCCGCTATGATGGTAGGTTTGCTTAGTTCCCTGTCCTCGCAGGTCATTTCCCCGATCCTTTCTAATATTCCAAGTTGCCCCCCGGGGGGTCTGTAGGCTCCAACCACCTGAATTTTTCTCTTACTCGTTGGGTCCATAACTGCAATTCTAAGAAGCTCGTATGTGTCATCGGATTCCAAATGAACGCTATTTAAATTTTTTGAGACGCACACAAAGACTCCTCCACCTCGTCCTTCCCTGTCACGCCTGTAAACTTCAAAATTGCTAGGAAAGATTTCCTCAGAAGCGATGTCCTTACTAAGCCACGATTCTGTCCCCACTACGATATTCGGTTTATATAGTTCAATTAAGGTTGTAAATTCTTTAATCTTATTCAATATACTTCTACAATTTACCTGGAGGAGCTTTAGAACACTCTTCCCCTTACACCGATCTTTACACTGCGCTTTTACAGCTTCGTTATTACATACATTACACACATCTCTTTTTGATTTTTTACACATTTCATCGTCTCCTCCGAGATTAATTACATTTAGTTCATCCCGCAATTGCTTACAGTTTTCAGTAACAACCATGTCATCTACCTTTACATTAGCGTAATTTACATTTTGAATAACATTTACATTCACATAATATTTTCCCCCAGCCCTTCCCTCATTGCTTCCATTGAAATTCTCTTTCCACAAAGTGCCAACTTCCTTATCCCTTTTTAGTTTCCCTTAAATGATTCTACTACATCTTTAAGTAGTCTACCAAATTTATAATTACCCCTTCTATTTAAATGAAGACCATCCCGGCCCAAGTCCCCCTCATTAACCCAGCAGTTTGGATCTACAAAATGAATCCCCTGTTTTTCACAAACCCAATCAAACCGTTTATTTATGTTATATATCCATCTATATGGCATATCCCTCCTCCTTATAATCCCACTTACAACTATCTTTGCCTTGCTGAATTTTTTCTTAGCCACCCCACACATATCGTACATTAAACCCATTATATGGTCTGCTGATTTCCCAGATCTCAAGTCATTAGTACCCACATGAAGTAATACAACCTTTTCATCCCTTCTTCCCTCCATTTTTTCAATTTTTCTCTCAACTTGCTCTATTCTTATCCCTGGATTTACATCAACTTTTACCCCATTTTTGGCTCATTCTCAGTCAACCGGGCGGCCGCTTGTTGAAGGAACTCCTTCTGTGTAAGGGTTGCATTGCTGGAAGAAGACGCAATGATGCACTCTTCACCAGTGCAGAAAGTGCTATTCATCACTATTAATCACTGAGGATAACACATAGTAAATAAAACTGAGTCGACGAACCGGCCCTTTTCAGGGTCAAAAAGTAAACAGGGTCAAACTGCCACTGTCACAAACGGAATTCTCCGGATATTCCGGAAATCCCGGAAAATAACCAGGGCACTGGTAGCAGGGGTAAGCACGATGTTGGCACAATTAAATAAAGGGTTAAATATTGGTTCAACACACGAATCTCCTGACCACTACACAATCTCAGGAGTTTTTTTACTCTTAGTAGTTGGCGCTCGAAGATATGCATGGGATCTACTCACCGTCTTGTTGGTGAAGTGGATATATTCACTTTTTCCCGCAATGATAGTTAATGCATCCCATGCATATCACGTTGATGGATATGACTCAGGTTGACCATCTAAATTATTTAGGCGTCCATATAAGTAGGAACTTAGACTGGGGGTTGTAAATCGATCTCACTGTTACGAAAGGTATCAGAACTTTACATTTTGTTATGAGAAATCTTAAGGATAGTACGAGACGAGCAAGGGAACTAGCGTAATATAACACATTGGTCAGGCCGATATTAGAATACGCCTCTAAAGTCTGGGATCCACATCATGAATCGCACATATCAAAATTAGAAAAAGTTCAGCGGAAAGCGATTTGTATTAGGGCGTTTTAGCAGTTACTGAAATGTTTGCAGAATTGGGCTGGGTTACACTGAAATATCGTAGGAAAGTCAACAGAATGATGGGGTTGTATCAGGCGTATGCAGGAAAACCGAACTGGAAAGAGATTCAGAATAGGTTAGAAGAGCCAAGATTTATACGTAAAAATGATTATTCCTGCAATATATATGCCGAGACATCCAAAAAGGACATTGGTAAATATTCTTTCGTAAACAGGATTGTAAAAGAATGGAATGAATTAACTGAAGATATTCTTAACCCCTTCCCAAGGAAAAACAAAAAATTTCGACTAAGAATGGAAGGACATACACAAAATAAGTTTTTTAATGTTAACAGTATATTTATAACTTCTCAATTTTCACGATAATTTGTTTGTTGAATGTAAGTTATGTTTCTTATCTTAACGTTGCTTTNCCAAAAAGGACATTGGTAAATATTCTTTCGTAAACAGGATTGTAAAAGAATGGAATGAATTAACTGAAGATATTCTTAACCCCTTCCCAAGGAAAAACAAAAAATTTCGACTAAGAATGGAAGGACATACACAAAATAAGTTTTTTAATGTTAACAATATATTTATAACTTCTCAATTTTCACGATAATTTGTTTGTTGAATGTAAGTTATGTTTCTTATCTTAACGTTGCTTTTATCTTTTGCCTTCTGTATTGAACTTATTTACTGTAACTTCTGTTTAGTAATCTGTGTAGTATTGTTGGATATGATGAGTGCTGTGGACCATTGTATATGTTTATGTTATATGTTTTCTTTTCTTTTTCCCCCTCCTTCTTTTTTATGCTATATGCGACGTTGCCACCGGACAATTGTTCATTTGTATATTTATAATAATAATAATAACCCTGCCTTGTCGTGGTGTGAGGGCCTTGATGATCCCGAGAGCGATGCCGGTGGGAGCTTCAGCTCCTGGTAGGGTCACCCATACCGGTAAGGTCAAGGGAGAAAGGCCAGACCAAAGGTGAACCAATAGACCCCAATCCCAAGGTGTGACACACAGGCTGAGGGGATGCATGGTACAGGGGCTAATGTGTACCAATACTGTGGAACTCAGGATACCGGGCACCCTCCTGTTTTAAATAGCCTTACCTATGCATGCCGGGCTCTGCATAGATGGACCATACATATCCCGTGCTACTCGTGGGATCACAATGGAAAATGAAAATAATCTAAATATTCATAAATTACGTCGCCAACCTGTTGCTCGACGAAAAATCACCAACGAAAATCAAAGAAATAACACCAGACAACAATCTTCAACTGATGAAGAACCAGCCCAAGGTGTTTTGCAAGAAATGTGTCCTGCAACCACTCAAGCTGGAAAAACAAGACAGAGGATGAAATGGACAGATGAAATCAACAAACAACTTCTCCTCTGTTACTACAAAGTAACAAACAACGAACAGGACATGACAGGTTATCGAGCCAACCTACACTCAAAATTTATTAGTAAATATCCTGAACTAAATCACCTTACGGAACAAAGGCTATCCGACCAAATAAGGGCCATATTACGTAGCAACCGAATTCCTGTACCAGAGAGGGAGAGACTGAGAAAAGAAGTTACATCAAAAATATCAATTAATGAGGAAGCTGAACCAGAACAACAATCAGAGAACCAGATACAAGAGAAAATGCCAGAAATAGTTATAACAAGAGAGCACAATTCCCACACTATTCAAAAAGAATTTCCGTATCCCAAAGAAAACCCCAGCCACTCTGAAGACCAGGAAGCTCTGACTCAATCCATAGAAAATCTTCGACTCATGTTTGAAGAAAACCTCACAAAATACCAGGGAACAGACCCATGCAGTAGACCATATATTCCCAAAATCCAAGAAACATATGATACCAAAAACACAGCAAAAGCAATAAATAATATAATTCAGGAAAAATTATATAAAAGCCAGAACAACTTATCACTCGAAGAATTACATACCTTCATCTATTGCGGAGCAATTACCACAACAGAAAAACATACAAAACCAAACAAAACCGAGGGAAAAAAACTCCATGCACCTAGATGGCAAATCAGATTAGAGAATAAGATAGCAGCTTTACGAAAAGAAATAGGTCAACTGACACAATACATAAATGGCAACCTGTCAAAGAAAAATATGGAAAAGCTGACACCAAAATACAACACAAAAGGAGACTTAATGGAGCTCTTAGATCTATATAAGCAACAATTAGGAGCAAAAGCAAAAAGATTAAGAAGATACAAAAAGAGTGATAAGAGAAAGTTACAAAATAAAATTTTCAATTCAAATCAAAAGGCATTCTACAGATCTCTAGAAACAGAAGAACAAAAAACTGTCAATCCTCCTCCTACAAATGTTGTCCAGAAATTCTGGGAAAACATATGGTCTAATACAAATAAACATAACTCTGAAGCCACATGGATAGAAACGGAAATAAATACCCAATCTAAAACGAAAAATATGGATGAAATAATAATTACAATTGATGATATAAAAAGCACAGCATCAAAATTACACAATTGGAAAACTCCAGGCAATGATATGATTCATAATTTCTGGCTAAAATCGTTCACCAGCATTTACCGACCGCTAACTTCGATATTCAACAATCTCCTAAACAATCCAGAGACAGTACCCTTATTCATGACACGTGGAACTACGTATCTCAAGCCAAAGGATATGGACACCACAAATCCATCTAATTATCGCCCTATCACCTGTCTACCAACTCTATACAAGTTATTATCATCCATCATTACACAAAAAATTAGAATGCACCTAGAAAGTAATAACATTATTGCTGAAGAACAGAAAGGATGTTGCACTGGCTCAATGGGATGCAAAGAACAACTAGTAATTGATGCAGAAATCATGGCACAAGCTAAGCAAAAGAAAAGATCTCTCCACTATGCCTACATTGATTATAAAAAAGCATTTGACAGCATACCACATTCCTGGTTGATACATTCCCTACAAATATATAAAGTACATCCAAATACAATTAGATTCCTGGAGGCAATAATGAAGACATGGTCAACCACATTGAACATAAACACAAAATCTAACAATATAAAAACAGAACCGATCAAGATTAAAAGAGGCATTTTTCAGGGCGATTCACTCAGTGCACTCTGGTTTTGTATTGCACTAAATCCACTTTCAAATTTATTAAATAGAACAAAATACGGATACAAAATAGTCGGAAAAAACCCTTTCACTATATCCCACTTACTATACATGGACGACTTAAAGTTACTAGCATCTACAAGATCACAATTAAATCACTTATTGAAAATAACAGAAATGTATAGCAAAGACATCCAAATGGAATTTGGAATCAGTAAATGTAAAATCAATAGCATAATCAAAGGCAAACACTCAATACAAGAAGACTTTACACTTGAAGATGGAAATGTGATAGAAAGTATGGATTTCAAGGATATGTATAAATATTTAGGCTGTTTACAAAAAATTGGAATAGAACATGCCAATACAAAGGAACAGTTAAAATTAAAATACAAAACCAGACTACAGAATATCCTCAAAACAGAACTTTCAGGAAGAAACAAAGTCAAAGCAATAAATACATACGCTGTCCCAATACTAACATTCTCATTTGGATTGATTAAATGGAACGAAACAGAATTAGAAGATCTTAATAGACTAACCAGAAGTACATGCAACAAATACAACATTCACCACACACATTCAGCCATCGAACGCTTCAATCTAAAAAGAAAAGAGGGAGGAAGAGGCTTTATCGACATAAAAAATATGAATTTTTCACAAATTGAAAAGCTTAGAAATTACATGCTGGCTAAATCCGAAAAAAGTCCATTGCATAAGTCAATCACTACCATAACCACATCTGGTACACCGCTGAAACTCAATGATAATACGTTCACAACAATAGAGAAAATCAAAACTACTAGCGCTCTCATGCTACAATGGAAAGAAAAGGCCCTTCATGGAAGACACCCTCACCAGTTAACCCAGCCCCATGTGGACACATCAGCTTCTAATGCTTGGCTGACACATGGCAACATCTTTGCAGAAACCGAAGGATTCATGATAGCAATTCAAGACCAAACTATAAATACAAGAAACTATAAGAAATTCATCATTAAGGACCAACAAATTATTAGTGATAAGTGCAGACTATGTAATGAACAATCAGAGACGATTAACCATATTATCGGCGGCTGTGGGTTGCTTGCTTCTACAGAATATACAAGGAGACACAACAATGTTTGTAAAATAATTCACCAAGAACTTGCTTTGAAACATACTCTCATCGATACTTATACTCCATATTACAAATATACACCAGAAATTATTTTAGAAAATACATCAGTAAAGTTATACTGGAATAGAAGTATCATCACAGACATAAGTATACCTCATAACCAACCTGATATTACACTCATTCACAAATCTAGTAAAACTACATACCTTATAGAAATTTCCGTTCCAAATTCCATGAACATACAAAAGAAGTATGCAGAGAAAATACAAAAATACCTCACACTAAAGGAAGAAATAAAACAACTGTGGCACCAAAAATCAGTAAAGATAGTACCAATCATACTTTCATCAACTGGAATAATTCCAAAATCATTGCATAACAGCTTAATGGAGATAGGCTTAAAACCAAAAAGCTATATCTCCCTACAAAAATCTGTAATACTGGACACCTGCTCGATAACAAGAAAATTTCTCTGTAATCTGTAATCATAATCAGTATAATATGAAATACCATAAAAAATGATAACAATATAGGAACATGTGACTTGGTGAATACCCGTCACAGGTTCAAAGATACCACAAAATGTGAGAATAAAACTATAATAATAATAACTCTCCCCATGGTTCACGCCTTGTCGCGGTGGGAGAGCTTGCGTGCCTTAATGATCCCAAGAGCGATGCCGGTGGGAGCTTCAGCTCCTGGTAGGGTCACCCATACCGGTAAGGTCAAGGGAGAAAGGCCAGACCAAAGGTGAACCAATAGACCCCAATCCCAAGGTGTGACACACAGGCTGAGGGGATGCATGGTACAGGGGCTAATGTGTACCAATACTGTGGAACTCAGGATACCGGGCACCCTCCTGTTTTAAATAGCCTTACCTATGCATGCCGGGCTCTGCATAGATGGACCATACATATCCCGTGCTACTCGTGGGATCACAATGGAAAATGAAAATAATCTAAATATTCATAAATTACGTCGCCAACCAGTTGCTCGACGAAAAATCTCCAACGAAAATCAAAGAAATAACAACAGTCAACAATCTTCAACTGATGAAGAACCATCGCAAGGTATTTTGCAAGAAATGTGTCCTGCAACCACCCAAGCTGGAAAAAACAAGACAGAGGATGAAATGGACAGAAGAAATCAACAAACAACTTCTCTACAAAGTAACAAACAATGAACAGGACATGACTAATTATATAGCCAACCTAGACTCAAAATTTGTTAGTATATATCCTGAACTAAATCACCTAACAGAACAAAGGTTATCAGACCAAATAAGGGCCATATTACGCAACAACCGAATTCCTGAACCAGAGAGGAGAGACTGAGAAAAGAAGTTACATCAAAAATATCAATTAATGAGGAAGCTGAACCAGAACAACAATCAGAGAACCAGATACAAGGGAGAATGCCAGAAATAGATATAACAAGAGAACACAGTTCCCACACTATTCAAAAAGTACTTCCATATCCCAAAGAAAACCCCAACCACTCTGAAGACCAGGAAGCTCTGACTCAATCCATAGAAAATCTTCGACTCATGTTTGAAGAAAACCTCACAAAATACAAGGGAACAGATCCATGCAGTAGACCATATATTCCCATAATCCAAGAAACATATTATACAAAAAAATACAGCAAAAGCAATAAATAATATAATTCAGGAAAAATTATATAAAAGCCAGAACAACTTATCACTCGAAGAATTACATACCTTCATCTATTGCGGAGCAATTACCACAACAGAAAAACATACAAAACCAAACAAAACCGAGGGAAAAAAACTCCATGCACCTAGATGGCAAATCAGATTAGAGAATAAGATAGCAGCTTTACGAAAAGAAATAGGTCAACTGACACAGTACATAAATGGCAACATGTCAAAGAATATGGAAAAGCTGACATCAATATACAATCCAAAAGGAGACTTAATTGAGCTCTTAGATCTATATAAACAGCAATTAGAAGTTAAAGCAAAAAGATTGATAAAATACAAAAAGATTGATAACAGAAAATTAGAAAATAATATTTTCAATTCAAATCAAAAGACATTCTACAGATCTCTAGAAACAGAAGAACAAACAACTGTCAATCCTCCTACAAATGTTGTCCAGAAATTCTGGGAAAACATATGGTCTAATACAAATAAACATAACTCAGAAGCCGACGGAAATAAATACCCAATCTAAAACGAAAAATATGAATGAAATAATAATTACAGTTGATGATATAAAAAGCACACCAACAAAATTACACATTTGGAAAACTCCAGGCAATGATATGATTCATAATTTCTGGTTAAAATCGTTCACCAGCATTTACCGACCGCTAACATCGATATTTAATAACCTCCTAAACAATCCAGAGACAGTACCCTTATTCATGACACATGGAACTACGTATCTCAAGCCAAAGGATATGGACACCACAAATCCATCTAATTATCGCCCTATCACCTGTCTACCAACCCTATGTAAGTTGTTATCCTCCACCATTACACAAAAGAATTAGAATGCACCTAGAAAGTAATAACATTATTGCTGAAGAACAGAAAGGATGTTGCACTAGCTCAATGGGATGCAAAGAACAACTAGTAATTGATGCAGAAATCATGGCACAAGCTAAGCAAAAGAAAAGATCTCTCCACTATGCCTACATTGATTATCAAAAACATTTGACAGCACACCACATTCCCTACAAATATATAAAGTACATCCAAATACAATTAGCTTCCTGGAGGCAATAATGAAGACATGGACAACCACATTGAACATAAGCACAAAATCTAGCAATATAAAAACAGAACCGATCAAGATTATTTTTCAGGGTGATGCACTCTGGTTTTGTATTGCTCTAAATCCGTTTTCAAATTTATTAAATAGAACAAAATACGGATACAAAATAGTTGGAAAAAACTCATTCACTATATCTCACTTACAATACATGGCTAAATCTGAAAAAAGTCCATTGCATAAGTCAATCACTACCATAACCACATCTGGTACACCACTGAAACTCAATGACAATACGTTCACAGCAATAGAGAAAATCAAAACTACTAGCGCTCTCATGCTACAATGGAAAGAAAAGGCCCTTCATGGGAGACACCCTCACCAGTTAACCCAGCCCCATGTGGACACATCAGCTTCTAATGCTTGGCTGACACATGGCAACATCTTTGCGGAAACTGAAGGATTCATGGTAGCAATTCAAGAACAAACATAAATATAAGAAACTATAGGAAATTCATCATTAAGGACGAGCAAATTACTAGCGATAAGTGCAGACTATGTAATGAACAATCAGAGACGATTGACCATATTATCGGCGGCTGTGGGTTGCTTGCTTTTACAGAATATACAAGGAGATACAACAATGTTTGTAAAATAATTCACCAAGAACTTGCTCTGAAACATACTCTCATCGATACGTATACTCCATATTACAAATATACACCAGAAATTATTTTAGAAAAGACATCAGTAAAGTTATACTGGAATAGAAATATCATCACGGACAGAAGTATACCTCATAACCAACCTGACATTACACTCATTCACAAATCTAGTAAAACTACCTACCTTATAGAAATTTCCGTTCCAAATGCCATCAACATACAAAAGAAGTATGCAGAGAAAATACAAAAATACCTCACACTAAAGGAAGAAATAAAACAACTGTGGCACCAAAAATCTGTAAAAATAGTACCAATCATACTTTCATCAACTGGAATAATTCCAAAATCATTGCATAACAGCTTAATGGAGATAGTCTTAAGACCAAAAAGCTATATCTCCTTACAAAAATCTGTAATTCTGGATACCTGCTCGATAACGAGAAAATTTCATTGTAATCAGAATTACTGATATACTAATAATCAGTTGAATAAGAAATAACATGAAAAATGATAACAATATAGGAACATGTGACTTGGTGAATTCCGGTCACAGGTTCAAAGATACCACATGAAAATGTGAGAGAAAATCTATAATAATAATGATACATTTTCAATGCAGTTTAGTTGTCACCTATCACTGTCCTTAAATGTAATCATATTTAAATATATTAATGTAAATGTAATCATATTTAAGGACAATGTAATCATATATAATCTAATCATATTTAAGGACAGAGTCAATAAAATCGTCGCAAAAGTACTAAGTGTTCACTTTCATTTGCATCATGGCTTTCCACGAAGTCACGCCTAACAATATTGAATTCAATTTAGAGAGGCAATTAAACTACAAATTGCAGTTTTTCATAAAATTTATTTTCTTCCTTCGGATAAGAAGACGACCGATTTCAGCGAACGATCATCATCATCAGGATGATGATCGCCTGATGATGACGATGATTAACGTCTCTCTCCCATCAACAGAAACTTAACAACCGCCTCAATGCGGGAAAAAAGTAATCCTGAAAAAGTCATCCATCACATTCACATGCCTAATATTTATATCTTTTCGGCTGCATTCCTTGAGGTTGAAGGATTGAAAAAGATGCTCTCATATATTCTCAGTTCTCTTCTCGAACGTACGCTGTCCTCGCCTTATTTACGACTCAATCGATACACTCAGCTGAATGCCTCGAAATACACCATACACGCTCAAATCCTATGAAACGGAACGACACCATCATCCGAACCTCTCCCCTTGTTTACTGGTCATCTCCAATCTTACACTATAAAGGTAAGAAGATATACGAACACTGCGCACATTATTGATAGAATCGCGAAAACGTTTCTACGCGAAACTACTGCACTATGAATATTAACTCTCTATGGTCGTTATATGTACCATCACATGGAGCGTATTGACCCCAATTTATCCTTTACTGCTTTACGAATACTTTCTATGCAAAACCACATTCTCAACGGCACTTCATTTGTATGAATCCCTTGAAATGTTTCAGGAGGGATACACACCTTTGAATCAAATTTTTACTTCTTTTGCAACACGGGCGGATTTATGGATTTATTAAACCTAAGATATTTCTATAAAATTTTAAGGAGCATTCTTAACACATATTTATTTTATCTCCGAATTAAATTTGGTTTATATTTGTAAAGGGAAAGCCACAATTGTAGCACTTACAGTCCCCTTGTATGATCTCAATCACTTTTTTCCAAACAGGCAACCAAGTGCGCTTTCATTTCATCATTTTTTAACTCATTATAAATTCATCGCCAGGCAAATATGATCAAAATGTATGTATTAAATCACATAAAGGTTTTTTTTATATCGATAGTCGATATAATAATAATAGTCGATAAGAAAGCGTATCACAGGCAATAAAGAGGCATAAACCCATGGAAATAATATCATACAAGAAACAATCTCCACACGCGATAAAATGCATTTTATTTTCTCCGCCAACTCTTACATTAAAGTTCTTTTGATAAATCCGCGAATTAATTTCGTGTTTTTCAACATCTTTACAGCTTAATTTCTATGAACCATACGTTGGATGGAATTATATTCTGGTGCATAAGTTGGAGAATTGCGAATCTTATATCAGTCGATAAGAAAGTGTATCACAGGCGATAGAGAGGCTGATTGCAATAAAGCGGTGGTCTTTATCTCAGTTATGTTAGATAAAAATCGTCGAAGTTGCCTTGTAACTTTTATCTTAAATTGCCAGAAAAAATTGGCAATGCAATCGTCTCTTGAATGTAAGAGGAAATTTTATCTGAGAGAGCTTTATAGTCTTGATAATCAATGATAGTTAACAAATGCGGATATGATTGATGATAATTAAATCACACACCCATTACGTAATTTATAATAAAAGTTCCTTGCATTCAGAAGAAAATTTGCTACACAAAAGGGAACAATCTTTCCTAAAAGGGTCGGTGAAACATTTAAAAGAGTCAGATATAAAATAGAGACACTTTCGAATTGAGGAACCACATAATCTATTCGAATATCTCGTAATTTAAGTATATTCCACCGACTTTACTTTAAAACTCCTTGTGTCATAATCAATAAAAAGTATAACTGAAACTAAAGAAGCCCGTAATGTAGAATGTAACAACCAACTAGCAGAAAATTCTATTCTTTAATATTAATTCCTTACCTTATTTCATTATGAGATTGAGGAAATATTAGATTACTAGATTTTTTACGTATCTAGTTACCTGATTTGCATTTCACATATAGTAGAGCATGAATAATTTGAATCAATCTCAGAACTGCCCCGACATTACGTCATGAGTAGAAGAGTGAATAGACGGCTATGAGCGTTGGATTGCTCGACGTAGTGAAAGCGGACTACGAAGCTTCCATAAGCTGACTTCGAAGATTGAAATAGCAGTGTGATATGCTCCTTCGATATTTCCTGAAAGCTCCGAGTATTTCTGATACGTGTGATGCATTATTCTAAGAACGCGGAAATTCAATAGGGAAATTAAACACACAACACATATCACATTTATCAGCGGAAGATTTGCGATTGATGGCAGAGACGTCAGGAGGGTTCCAAACGGCTCCAGAAATCCTATTTGGGTTTAATTAAATATATAAATAAAATGAATATTTAAATATTAATGCATTTGATCGGAATATAGTAAAAGATAAAAGAAAACCCCATTGGACACCGTATATAGAATAGGATAACTTTTTATTTAGGGCGAGATTGAGGCTATATCATATCTCCATTCAAAATGACGAGCAGAATTAACAAAGAAAGACTCGACTGGGCAGCCAAATCAAAGATATCTAACACATATCTGGATTAAATAGCCACTAACTGGAGAGGGAAAGTGCTTTAAACATAATTAATGCATATAATACCAAAATAAGTAGGTTAGGTTCCAAAGTTCTTCGCGTCATGTTCTGCGTTGCCTTAATGAAGAAATAAGCTTTTAATGGAGTAAAAACAATAATAGCATGACTTTAATTGGAGGGAATTTCAATCTCCCTGATATCGTTTGGTTAAATAACGTTCTTAAGAAACGAGCTAGAGATAGTGACTCGAGTAGAAGTTTATTAAATATAACGCAAAAAAATTCTTTCCATCAAATAGTTAAAGAGCCTACCAGGGAAATAAATATATTATATCTCATTTTTACAAATACGCCCGAGCGAATAATAAATACATCTGTTTGCGATGGATTATCAGATCACAAAGCCGTTGTTATAGATTTGGATATTAACTTGGTT